>RJWK010024157.1:0-19909 GCA_004363435.1 Platanista minor
CTGAATTGCTCCGCGGCATGTGGGATCTTCCCGGACCAGGGCTCGAACCCGCGTCCTTTGCATTGGCAGGCGGATTCTTAACCACTGCGCCGCCGGGGGAGTCCCGAAGAGGAGACTTTTAATGCTGAAGGTACAGCAGGTGATGTTTTAGAAAAGTCACGTTGGCGGGGGGGTGGGGGATTGGCAGGAGAGTAGGGGAAAGGGAGTGGATGTCGTCATAGGGCTGGTAAGGTTTGAGGCAGAAAGAGTACTGAGCAGGCTGTTGAAATATTCCAGGCCAGAAATGCTAGCAGTTTGAATTAGGGCCGATTTTGAGATCGATTTTTAAGGTTGATTAGCAGAGATTCGGTGATTAACTAGACGGGCCATTGAGAGGAAGCCCGCGGAGAGTATCTGAAACGACTCTGAGGTTTCTGGCTGGTGACACCATTACCCAAGATTCTTTTCTTTGACACCCAAGTCTTCACAAAGCAGATAAGTTTCTTTCTTTTATCTCTTTTATTGTCATGCTGTCATGATATTATAGGCTTTGAATGTCATGATATTTGACTAATGTTCGCACAGTGCTTCTCGCAAAGCTTTGTATGAAAAATCATGATTATTTTCGTATGCTCCAATGAAGGATTTATTTCCTATAAATGGCCTTTTTTGATTCACCACTTAAAATTAATATGTTAACTCAGAAAGATTTTATTAGTACTTTAGAGAACATGGGAAAATATGCTGAATACTTTCTTAGAAATCATAGAAGTGGAAGTGAAATTTCCTATAAGTTATGGAGTATATTAAATATTAAATCATATTTTGTATTTTGTAATTTTTGGAAGTCAAATGAACACATTACCAGTTGCATTTCTCTTGTAGTGATAGCTGTGGACTTTGCTATGATCGTCCCCGATTTTTTTTTTTTTTTTTTTTTTCCTTTAGACTCAAGCTGTCTATACAGGGCACCTGCTTACAATGGAGAGCTGCGGTTAACTTTCCATTCCACACCATCCTCCTCCCCCGCCGCCCCGAGATACAATCTTTAGTGAGAAAGCACATCTTTAGTGAGAAAGCACATCTTTTGTTTTTGGTAGACTTGGTGTAGGGTTATGATGGCTGACCATCTGTATAAATTGTTACTTCGAAAACTGTTCAGCTCTCCACTTCCTTGCCTTTTGTTTGGTGGACATGTTGATTGCCGTTCAGTTAAGGTCATGAATTTCTGGTGTGGAGGCAGAAGAAAGGACTAGAATTGAAACTAATTGAAACTAGTGCAAACTAGAATTTGCACTCCATAGTTTCTAGGATTAAAATGGTGTTTTTCAGTGATAGGAGAATTAATCATAATATATTTACCTTATTTTACTTACCCACTCCTGTTCTCAACTGTTTGAAATTCTCTCTGTAACTTCTCTACACTTTCTTATTTTGAAATTATTCTAAACACAGAGAGGTTGGGAGCTGAGAGCCTCACTGTTTGCAGTGAAGAACATGGAAGCCAGATGCCAGGAGGTCTCACCAAAGGCCTCACCATGACTAGTTAGAGAGCTGAGCCGTGAACTCTAGACTGGTAACTCAGTACATTAAGTTAAAAGAACAAAGCAATCAGCATCCTAAAGAACAGCTGTACAAGTTATAGAATTAGAGGTTCTTGATGATGGAAGGACTCTGCAAAGCCAATAAGTCCAGCTGGCTTAATAGAAATGCATTAGTCGGCTATTAGGCTGCACGCTTCTCACCCAGGAATGGGAAAGTCCTTAAAAGCCACAGGTGAAACCTTCACGTGAGAGCGCTTGCATCAAAAATAATCAAGTGCAACGTGGCACTTGGCCACTTTTCACACCTCAAAGTTCCTTAGTTGGGGCGCTCCAGCAAATATATTAGCCATAGGGAAAAAACAACATCTAGCTTCTTCTAAATTTTGACGTATGAAGGAAAAGGCATCCCTAACACATAAATATGTTCATTTCACCTTCTGGGAAGAAAAGAAATGAAATTGCAGCTGCAGTGTGTTATTGACGAATCCTGAAATTAGCCTTTAGAGTTTGGGAAGATTGAAAGATTGAATGCCAGTGTTTTCTACACAGGCAGAACCAAAAAAGGCACCTTCTACGTTTGTTTCCTCACTGTTTCAAACTCTTAACATAGAATTAGTCCAAATCGCTGTTAAAAATCACCATGTGTGACACAGCAGTGCTTTAGCATGTTAAAATACATATTGGGTTGGGGATAGATTGCGAACGAAATTAATATTAGATTTAGTTTGTGGATTTTAATTGCGACATCATTCCTTATGTGATTTACATAGGTAGACATAAATATGTTTCTCTCCAAACCGTATTAACAATATACACATAAAGGCCGTATAATAAAACAAGCAAAAATTGTACTTAATTACTGCTGAGAAAAGATGACTTAGTTTTTTTAATGGCAATCTTAGCAGTAAAGTCAAATGGCATAGGGGAAAAGAGGCTTCACTAAGAGAAGTTTTTAAAAAATTGCATCTTCATAAATCAAGAGGATATAGCACTTGAAGCTAGAAAGAACAGTGTTGTGCTTCCTGTTTTGAATAAGCCATTAGGCATTTTTGTCTTTGCATTTCTATCTAATCTGTACAGCATTATTTATTCCAATAATTAGTGTTAACTTTCTTGGCAGTAGGCAATATAATTACCTTTAAAATTTAAATGGGATAAAAATGCCTTGAGAACATGCTTTAGGAAAGCTCTTCATATTTATTTTCAATTGGCTCTTTCATTATTCATTTGTGTAGTATTTGAAAAAGAAGAATCTTGAGAAACAGAAGGCCACGGACAGAATATGTCCCAGATGAACGGCTTTGGTTTTTCAGTTGGTTGGGTAACATCCTGGACGGCTAAGACGTTAGTGATGCCAAGTGGAAGCTCCACTACCCCTTCACCTTGTCAATCTAAACACATTTCCGGTAGAACAGCCCACGCCGCTTTTTCTTGTTCTGACGGAAAATAAGTTTCCATCATTACCCCTGCTCGCCTCCCTTCCTGGGTATGTAAAATCCCAAGGTTGTAGGTCACTGAATTATCAGCTTTGACACCTCCATTCCCAAGGCAAGGAGGCAATGACTGCAGCTTATTTGAAGATTCTCAGTGCCATTTACGTGGCTCTGGATTTCAAATATAAATATGAAGGTGAGATTACTTTTTTAACTATATAAATGAATTAGGATGTATTTTTAAGCTTAATAAGCCCTGTAATTCTGAATAAGCATAGCAGTTTCAGAGCAAATCAGTGTTTCTAAAGATGGAAGGAATAAAGCGAGCCTGTTCTGAGCCATTATGAAGAACAAAGGCAATCCCAGGGTAAGGTTGAGACTCATTCGTTCATTTATTATGTATCGGGCACATCTACATGCATAATGTAGTTTCAATCTTTATCAGGGATCTGAAGATGTTAGACGAAGAGATGACTGGATTTTTGCCAATTCCAGTCAGAGTTCTCGGCAAAGAGTAGGTGCTCATTAAACGTGTGCTGAATAAGTTAATGAAGCCTCTGAAGAACGGAAGAGGCCTTAGCATATTTGAGGCAATTAGACAATAGTCACAAGAACAAGGATATTCAGTTGTGTGATAGCAAAGTACAGATATAAGTGTATTTTGAGTGTAGGCCTTTCTTGAAGATGAAGGCCCTGAGACTGGCCAGCAAAGCAGGCTAGGATTTAGGGGGGTGGGGCTTGGGGGTGAGGGGAATTGGATGACCAAAGACCAAGAAGAGAAGTAAGAACAGTTTGGATAAGTAACAAACCAGTCACTGAATTCAGCCTCGTTTGACCTTTGACAAGCAACTCTTACGTGCAGAGGACTGTGCTGTGGCTCTGAGGGAGACAGAGTTGGACAAGATCGTGCCCTGCATTCAAGAAACTTACGTCTATTCATCTGATGATGGACACTTAGGTTGCTTCCATCTCCTGGCTATTGTAAATAGAGCTGCAATGAACCAAAGGACATATGTACACTACCAAACGTAAAATAGCTAGCTAGTGGGAAGCAACCGCATAGCACAGGGAGATCAGCTCGGTGCTTTGTGATCACCTGGATGGGTGGGACAGGGAGGGTGGGAGGGAGGGAGATGCAAGAGGGAGGAGATATGGGAACATATGTATATGTATAATTGATTCACTTTGTTATAAAGCAGAAACTAACACCATTGTGAAGCAGTTATGCTCCAATAAAGATGGAGAAAAAAAAGAAACTTACTTCTAGCAAGGCAATTAAGATATGTATTGGAATAACAACAAAGCAAGGTAAAATGTCAGGGTTGCCAGAGTGCTGTGCGAGGCCACAGTAGGCCGAGGTGCATGCTGGTGGGCAGATCTAGGGTGGGTCTGGGGACGTATTGCCATCTGCACCAGGTCCTATAAAGCACTAGGATGAAATCATGGTAGTGCACTGTCTTGTGTGGCCTTAGACTTTTTTGAGGCGCTGATGAAATCTCTAGCTCCTCCCCCCAGAAAAATCTGCTAGTGGATACACCCAAACAATTTTGTATACAGTCGCTTAGACTTCCTGAAAGCCATCTCTGGACCCTCTGGGGAATCCATGTACCCACAGTTGAGAACTTTGGTATAGTGGGGGGAAAAAATGGCTTTGGAAAGGGGTAGAGGGTAGAGCCATATTTGAACTGCAGCTCCATCGCCTCTAGCTATGTGACTGGGGCGAGTTTCTCAAGCCCTCGGAGTGTCCGTTTCCTCATCTATAAAACAAGGACAGTAACCCCTACTTCATAGTATTGAGGCATCAGATGAGTTAACTGAAGTCACATGATTACACGGCCAGGTGCCAGGCACATAGTACTTTTCACGATGTGGCTGTGTATGTCCCCCTGAGAGCAGGGGGCTTGGTGCTTAGCTAGGTTATTTTATCGAGTGCTGTCTCTCCTCTTTCTAGTCCCACCAGTTAACAACAAACTATTTGTGCTTTAAAGTAATCCCCAGTATGTAAAAGAGAATGAGCCTATGGGGCAAACTTAACTGAGAAATATAATCCCACTGGATTCCTAGGATAATAAGCAAATTCAAAAATGAGCCTTATGTTCTATTTGGACGTTGATCATCATGCACTAAAAGGGGCGTGTATGTGTGTTTGTGTATGTACGTATGTGTGTGAACAACAGAATGTTAAAATGGGGTTTCGTGGTCTCTCTTGTCTCCCCCTCTCCTGAGGGCTCTGTGCTTTTGTACTTCTCGGGGGACACCTGCAACCATCATCGTGTGTTTCGCATGGTTTGTTTGGATGTACTGAGGGACGCCTCAAGATTTGGGCAGGAGCATGTATGCTCACACACAGACACAGTCACACCCACAAACACAAATGTATACACACATACACACAAAAGCCTGTACAACAACAGAACAAAAGCAGCAGGTGACAAATACTTACTGTAGTTGTTGTACAAACATTCTGTAGCTTTACAAACATGATATTTACTGAAGGAATGAAAGGAGCGTGGCAATGGGTGGTTGGGTTTAAAATCAAAAGTTACTCAGCTGGTCATTGTACAGGTGACTCAAGTTGGCTTTGTGTACGTTGAACGTTTTGATTGCAGGGCTTAAACACATGTAATCCTAACTTTAAGAAAACTGGTGGAATAAATACTCATTACACAAACAAAAGCCCTTCCATTCAGCTTTTCATTGCTTCGCAGTTATTTTGTCCAAAGTAAAATGAGTAATTATTTGAAAGTACTTTTTAGCACACGCACCATGTGGGCTACGCTTGTTCCTGACATCTACAGTCCTTTGAATGGAAGTGCCAAAGGCCCCCTGCCACCATGGGCCACAGCCAAGTGTCATGTGAATCTGAGTCTCACAGGTTACACGAGCAAGAAAAGACTGCCGGACCAGCCTGCTCCTGGGAAAGATGCAAAGCGCAAGCACTAGAGAAGAGCGATGAGGTCTTGTCCGAGACTAGACACCGAATAGGTATTTCATACCTGTGCGTTGGTGACTGGGTGGATGGGTGGACAGGTGGGTGGGTGGGTAAATGGACGGCTGGATGGGTGTGGATGGATGGATGGTGGATGTTTCAAGGAAGCCTAGTGATATAGCAAGATTCGAATCTTCATAGTAGATCAGGGCATGCTTATTCACTTCCATGAAAAAGGAAACTTTTTCAAAACAAGATTCTTGTGATTTGCTTTACAGTAGTTAACACTGTGTTTTTAAATCAAAAATTTATATTAAATGATCCTAACCGGTGTTATTTCGGTGGGTTTTTTTGTACTGAGAAACTCCAGTAAGTTGATGATTTGGATAGGTAGTAATTCCTAGACCTCAGATATGATTATTTCCATTTTTGTTATTATTATTAGAAGGACAATAGTTCTGGAGGCTCAAGAATGACAGTGGATATGCGTTTTGCCAAACCCTTGCCTGAGGTGAAATGAGTGGAGAGATCAGAAGAGAACTTGACCATCCATCGTCCAGCTGATCTAAGTTGTGGTTTGGGGTCTTCTTGTATTGGCCATACATACATGGAGCAAGTCACATCTCTTCTCTGAGCCGAACATTTCTCAGCCCTGTGAGAGGGAGGAGTAAGCCCTGCTTTACTTTCCTTAAAAGGCTGTATGAAAATATACTGAGGTTATGGATGTTCAAGTTCTGTGTAAACTGTAAAGTGCATTGTGCATGCGAGGTGAGAGCTTCCCAGATCATTTTATCTGTCCAAGCGGAGTGACCTATGTGTTCTTGATCACTGTGGTTGTAAGCAGGAGTGTTATCAGTCTACTGAGTATGCCATAACTGAATGGGTTGACATTTGAGGTTAAACTCTCATGTACTGAGCTCTAGCCTTGGATGTATATGAACTTCAAGAGTTGCCCACGTAGAATTATTCTTTTCCACTTTACTTTCTTGTGGATGGCGGGGGGGGCGGGTCTGGAGTGGCGCTGGATTACTGCTGTGTTAATTTTGCTCATGCTGGTCTTAGGTGGGAGATATGTCTTTTTTTTTTTTTTTTACATCGTTATTGAAGTATAATTGCTTTACAGTGGTGTTAGTTTCTGCTTTATAACAAAGTGAATCAATTATACATATACATATGTTTCCATATCTCCTCCCCCTTGCGTCTCCCTCCCTCCCACCCTCCCTATGCCACCCATCCAGGTGATCACAAAGCACCGAGCTGGGGAGATATGTCTTTTTAAGCATAGAGTTTATATTGAGGGCCTATTTCTCCCCTCTGCATTGATAAGTTGTAACTGCAGTTCTTGTCTGGAAACTTTCCAAACCTGGCTGTCCTTCATTCCACTCAACCTTTGTCTTGACAAAACACCATCCCCAAATGCTTTGCCTATTCCTGGTCAAGGTTTAGACTTGAGCTCTTCCGAGGGGTAAAAGACTTTTCTGGCATCACTGACTTTTGTTGGCTGCTGAGACTTGGGGAACTATTTAGAGCATATCTCCTTATGAGGCAACATTGCCCAAGAGAAACTTGCTTTCTGTTGCCTTTTCATCATTAAAATGAATTTGTGCCTGACATACATTAATTTCACCCATACCTAATTGCCCAGAAGTTACCCTATGTGTAAGCCTATGCAAGCATTTTAAATGAAGATAGGCTGATGTACAATCTACATCTGGAAAGCATTAAAAAATGTAAAAGCATCATCATTGGAAAGGAAGTGATGGAGGCTATTTTAGCATCATTATTGTTCTAAAATAATTCATGACTATAACTGACCCTTACTAATCAGAAGGCTTTTTGAATCGGTAAGAGTCGGCCCTTAGAATTATGGTTTCTTTGAATTCAGCCATGTCCAGTAGTTTTGATTTTGAAGGAAGCTTTTGGTTGGGCTTTAGATTTGTATGTTTAGCTTCAAATGCAGCATATTCCTGCAGTGTTACATGGGAGCCCAAACAGCGTTTTCTGAGAAATGTAATACATTTCTGCAAAACATTTTTAGAAGGTGATATAGCAAGTCTGATCGATAAAGGGATCACCTGTAAGTGCACTGTTAATGAGGCAGAGTCCAAGTTCCTAACCTGGGCCCTCTCTTCAGAGCACAAATTCCTATAACCGCTCAGAATAGCGCTTGGGCACTTAGAACAAATAAATACCTGGCCACGTGCGCACCTATTTGGTTTTCTAAATGTCAGAGCAGAGCTCCTGAGTTTGAAAGTGTACCTCAGTAAGAAAGTATCAATTTCCAGAGTGAACGCCCCAGTAGCTAAATTGAGAAATGCAATTGTAATTATTTGGTAAAGTAGAAATCAGGTCACTGCAGCTGCACATTGCCCTACAATAACCTCAAAAGGGAAATGTCTTCATTTTGACTAACATTGCCGTCTTTTAACCTCGGGTTTGTTAGCACCCGTTTTTCCGTGGGCATTATCTATATTATACATGTTTAGAAACCAAAGCAGTTCTTAGGCGCCAACGGCTAAGTGGAAGTAAATGTGTACTTGAAAGAAAAAAAAAAAAAAAAAAAAAAAAAAAAAAAAAAAAAAAAAAAAAAAAAAAAAGCTTTTCTGATTTAAGTAGCATAACGTAGAACGGGATTCCAGGTTAGACATTTCCGGCTAAAGGCACTTCTGGAGGTGCTTAAGTTCAAAATTAAACGTGTTAAAACCCAAATTAGAGTCAAATCCGATGTGAGCCGATTGACTCTGAGCCACAGTCGTGGGCAGTGAGGAGTGATCTGCTAGGTCACGGTGAGCTCAGATCCCAGCGTTGACTCCAGGAGGGAGGGGAGGGGAGGTGGGAGAGTTGTGACCAGTGGCTGAAAGGAATTTAACAACTACCCTCTCACACTAGTTACTTCTCGCGTTATTTAAATGAAACTAGGAATGTTCTCAACCCAGTGAGTTATGCCTGTCCCGTGGCAGGAATTATCAGAGGATGTTGAAGGGTCATCTAAAGCATTTGCCTAGAGCTGTAAGGTTTCATTCCTGCTTAGCACAAATTACTACAAGTGGTGACTTTATTTTCCTATGAGTTTGAAGTTTTCTCAGTATTGGATAAGGTGTTCAGAATTCTGAATACCTAAGTGAAAGGCCCAAGCTCTAGAATGGGAGAATAAAATCCCATTGGACAAATAGCTATTCCTTTTTATAATGAATAACAGCAACTCTGGTGAAATACCATTGTAAGTGTGAGCCATTTCCGACCTCATGTTCATGTATATGGTTTTGGAATTTAATGCTCAAAATTGCCAGATATCTCCTGTTTACTTCATAGCTCCCTCCCAGACCCCTACCAAAATATGACTATCTTTCATTTGAAGATTACAGTTCTATTTAACTCTTTTGTAAACTTTTAGAACTTTAGTATACAATGTGTCCAGGTACGAAAATCTATGATTCTCACCCTCCACTCCTCTCTTCCACCTGCCCCCGACACTTGCACTCACACACACTCACGCGCACACACACACACACACACACACACGTATATGTACTTCCATTTTTCTCTTTGAAGCCCAAAGGCCTATGCATTTTTTTCAGTTTCAGAAATTGCTGATGTGGAACTCAGTAGACTATTAGTGGTGGAAGTTTTCAAGTCTATGATTTTTGGCAAACATCTAGATGATTCTGCGATAACTAATAAAAATGATAATGAGGGCTTCCCTGGTGGCGCAGTGGTTGAGAGTCCGCCTGCCGATGCAGGGGACACGGGTTCGTGCCCCGGTCCGGGAAGATCCCACATGCCGCCGAGCGGCTGGGCCCGTGAGCCACGGCCGCTGAGCCTGCGCGTCCGGAGCCTGTGCTCCGCAACGGGAGAGGCCACAACAGTGAGAGGCCCACGTACAGCAAAAAGCAAAATAAATGATAATGAAATGGTAGGTTTCCGTGATGGTTTCCATCCTGACAAACTCCTGACAATTTCATATATATTTGAAGCCATGCCAAAATTGAGGAATGAGGCGAAATCATCGATCTCATTTTCCATGTAATGCATAATAGGCCCAGGCAGAAAGAGGTAGCACAGTTTACAGCAGCAGTGGGCCCTTCTCTTTGCTCTCTGTTTGGAATCAGTGAATCCAGCCACACGCAGGACTGAGCACCTACTCTGTGCTAAATATTGAGAGCATATGGCCCATATGACCGTATGAGTTATTGTTCTCAGTGGGACACTTTTTAAAGCAAAAGGGGACATGAACCAGTGCAACAGGCATTTGACCTCAGCTGAGGGACATTTAGGCAAGTGACTTAGCCTCACCGAACCTCAGTTTCTCCAACTGGGGATGAGAATAACACCTGGTATGTGGATCGTGCCTAACAGTGCGCGGTGCACGGTACGACCTCCAAAATGAGTTCATTTCATCCTTTTCCCTGGAAGAATTCCCACCCCTGGAATCCTGTACATTTTGGTCCAGTGCTTAATGACATTTACCAAATGCTCCTTCTGTTGGGCTACTTAGGGTTCCTATGTGTCTTCTTCTAAGGCTGTTTGGATCATAATTCGTGGGAGAGCTGGGTCTGTGCCTTATTTATCTTTGCATTTCCTAGTTAATTAATTCATTAGTTAGCTACTGATTGAACACCTTCCTTTAACGAACAAAAATATTTGAAAAACAAGATAGGTGTAGATACATAGGCAGGTAAAATAAAGCATGCCTGCACCAAAGGAACGCACAAGAACCTGGGGGAACTTAAGAGCTGATGTGGTCTCTAAAGACACTTCAGTCTAATGCTCAAGCAGTGACTTATGACTAGGGGAATTTTCCTGACTTCATTCAGATGTAGGAATCATCAGTTTTGTTTTCATAAAGCATGTATTGGCATTTTCATCGGAACAGGGAGAGAGTAAATAAGTAACCGTCTCTATATCACAGGGTTGCCATTTCTTAAAAACAGAACAAATTATCAGGTTTCAGTTGCAACTCTTTAAAAAAAAAATCTTGCCAAGAGCTTGTTTTAAAACCTGTAATTTTCTCCATTTTTGGATGCATTTGAATTTTTTTTAGATGTTTAAAAATAACGGAGATTATCGGGCTTCCCTGGTGGCGCAGTGGTTGAGAGTCCGCCTGCCGATGCGGGGGACGCGGGTTCGTGCCCCGGTCCGGGAAGATCCCACATGCCGCGGAGCAGCTGGGCCCGTGAGCCATGGCCGCTGAGCCTGCGCGTCTGGAGCCTGTGCTCCGCAACGGGAGAGGCCACAGCAGTGAGAGGCCCGCGTATCGCAAAAAAAAAAAAAAAAAAAAAACCAAACAAACAAAAAAACGGAGATTACAAAAATTGAAAGTTTTCTCATGGTGGTAGCCTTGTTTCTTTATTTTTAATTAAAGTCAATTAGGTGCACATCAACGTGTTGATTTGGGAGCCACGGAAAATTTAGTAGTGCCTTTCATACTAGAAAAAAATGTTGAAAAGCATGTCTTCAAATGTCATTTAGTTGATGAGATTTGGAGTTTTCTACATATTTAGTTTGCTCCTTAAGACGATATTGGTACTTAGGTAAGAGCCCATTATCTGGAGACTGATTTTCCTTCCACTTGATCCTGCTGTGAAACCAGAGGCTTGTGTCTCTAACTTTCTGGGCTCTTTCTATACAAGGTTTTCCCTTTGTGGCACAGCCCAGGATGTAGGGAGGTGTGCCAAGAGGTTTAATAAGACACTGATGTTGAAACATTGAAAGTTGTTGAAGAAAACCAGCTGGGTGATGAATTTGGACTTACGTAGGATAAATCTCATTACCCGCTGCCTTTCTCCTCCTCTCCCCTGTCTCCTTCCCTTTCCTCTGTACTGAATACCTGCTACGCACTAGACGTCAGATATGCATATGCAGCTTCCATTTAGACATCTGGACTTGGATTTTCCCATGGGAACCCCAAATGCAACACGACCAGCACTGAACAATTGGTGGATCCCGGAAACCTGGCAGCATCACTCCCACTCCCTCCTGCTTGCTCACCTACCAACCGTCAAGTCCTCCCTTCCTCGTTTAATTTGGAACTGCACCTCCCATCCTATGGCCATCACTTTACGCCAGGTGAACATCGTGTCTCACCTGATTTCTGCGCCTGGTTTCCTTGCCTCTGGTCCTGCCCCGCCTCACCGTGCCTTCTCTACCTTGCAGCCAGGCTGAGCTTTTAGTGCCTCCCACTACCTAAAGATATAGATGAAACGTCTGGAAATGCCTTTACCGGGCCCTTCTGCACCGGCCAGCTTCTTCTCTTGGCACTTCCTCACACACTGCCTTCTGCCCTCACTTTACACTTCACACGCTATAGGAAGACTTCCTAAGCCATGTGCCCCTGTTCGCCATCCCTGGGGCACCCTGTCCTCACTCCAGTGGAAGCGCGTCTCACATTCTTTTTTTTTTTTTTTTTTTAACATCTTTATTGCAGTATAATTGTTTTACAATGGTGTGTTAGTTTCTGCTTTATAACAAAGTGAATCAGCTATATGTATACATACATCCCCATATCCCCTCCCTCTTGCATCTCCCTCCCACCCTCCCTATCCCACCCCTCTAGGTGGTCACAAAGCACCGAGCTGATCTCCCTGTGCTGTGCGGCTGCTTCCCACTAGCTATCTATTTTACGTTTGGTAGTGTATATATTCACATTCTGATTGCCTCTTTGTATATGTTTCTTTTCCAATGTCCTGTAAACTCCTGAGGGCAGGGAGTATAGGTAAGCTTACTGATCATTGTATCCCCAGCACCTAGCACAGTGCGTAGCACTTAGGTAGGGGCCCAGTCAATGCTGGCCGTAGTGTTCTTGCTGTATTAGTCTTCTCGGGCTGCCGTGACAAAGTACCGTTGACTGGGGGGCTTAAACAACAGACATTTCTTTCCTCGCAATTCTCAAGGCTAGAAATCCAAGATCAAGGAGTAGGCAGGGTTGATTTCTTCTGGGTCTTCTCTCCTTGGCTTGGAGATGGCCACCTTCTCCCTGTGTCTTCACATGGTCTCTCACCATGTGTCTTTGTGTCCTAAGCTCCTCTTCCTATAAGGACACCGCTTACAGTGGATTAGGGCCTGCCTTGTTGACCGTATTTAACTTAATCATCTCTTTAAAGACCCCATCTCCAAATACAGTCACATTCTGTGGTACCGGGGGTTAGGGCTTCAACGCAGGAATTTTGAGCGGACAGAGTTCAGTCAATTAACACTTGCCTCTCAGATACGGACAGTCTAGCAGACAGTTTGTCCTGCCTACGGCCTATCTTTGTATGTGTGGAAAGACATTTGGGGAGTGGAATTCTCACAGTGGGCTCCTGGGGTGTTGGGGAGGCCCCAGGTCTTAAGTGTGTGTGTGCTCTCCGAGACCACTGCTGGACAGTGAGTCTCTCTTTTCCTAGTTCATAGATTCAGCTGAGTTGGCTTGAGCAGCAATGCCGCTAGGCTGTTGGGGAGACCAGAGGTGAACCACGGATGTCCTTTGGTGATGTTGGCAAAACTGCCAGATCTGGAGGGCTTTGCCCTTACCCTCAGTACCCAAAGCTATTTTAACTATTTCATACATGTCCATTCGCAGAATGCCATAATTGCATGATTGTATCTTCTCACTCGCTTTTTGCAGGCATATCTGGAAAACTTTATCCTTAGCTCCTCTGAGTTGACTTGCTGCTGTAAAGCACACTTGGATGCTCAGAAAGGAGTTGGCTGGCCTTGGAAAGTTTGTCACCTTATAGGTGAATGGAATCTATTGGTTATTTGCTCATTGTGAAACATATAAATTATCAGTAACCTGTTCTCTCTCTGGAGTGTTCGATTGACCGGCATTGTTTGCAGTCTCTAAAGTATTCTTTGTGTGCATAAAATTCCAGACCCATGTGCAGATGAAATATGAAATTAAAATGTTACTGAAAGACTCAGGCTTTCTCAGCCAGGCCTGACATCTTGTCTAATGGAAAGCCGGTTTGAATCCATGGGCCCCTGATGTCATGTGACCCAGATTGGAGGCGAGGAAGTATCTAGGATCATAGATCTTCCAGAGGAAAGGGGCTGCTTGCCTGCACCGACTGCACTTTGCAGTGAGGGATTGTCGGCAAGAGGGAACCTGGTCAATTCAGCAGTAGTAATCAAATATTTGGGAAAGAGGATGCCTCAAACTGTCAGAATATATCATCATTTGATGGCAAATCAAGGATAAGTCAGTACCCTGGGTAAAAGCTTTGGGTTTCCCACTGGACCTATCCTTACAGCCAGCTCTCTGGCGATGTGGACCGTAGACTCATTGAACCACATAGAATGAAGAAAGGAACCATCTAGTCCAAGCCTCTCATTTAGACATTTGGGGAAAATGAGGCCCAAAGAACAGCAGGGACTTACTTGGGGCAATATGTTGGGCCAGTGACGGGGCGGGGACCAGGATTTAGGTCTTGTGACCCTCAGTCCAGCCGTCTTTCTTCATCATATCAGAGTGATTAGACCTCTGCCAGGCCCCTCACTAGAGGGAGTGTGGCTGACCGTCTCAGCTGAGAGGCAGTAGAGCTTGGTGGTTAAGAGCATTCGCTCAAGAACCAAACTGCCTGAGTTTGAATCTCATACTAGCGCTGTGACCTTCGACAAGGTACTTCATGTCTGCATTGGTTTGCTAGGGCTATAGACTGGGTGGCTTAAACAACATTAATTTATTTCCTTACAGTTCTGGAGGCTAAAAGTCCAAGAGCAAGGTGTTGGCAGACTTGGTTTCTTCTGAAGGCTCCTTGGCTTGTAGATGGCAGTTTTGTTCTGGGGTTTTCACATGGTCCTCCCTCTCTGCATGTCTGTGTCCTAATCTCCTCTTCTTATAAAGGCACCACTCATATTGGATTAAGGCCCATCCCCATGACCTTACCTTACCTTACCTTAATTACTTCTTTAAAGACCTTGTTTCCAAATATAGTCACATTTTGAGATACTGGAGGTTAGGATGTCAACATATGAATTTTGGGGGACACAATTCAGCCTAAGGCCTATCTTCATACGCACGCAAAGTCATTTGGGGAGTGGGATTCTCACAGTGGGCTCCTGGGGTGTTGGGGAGGCCCCAGGTTTTTTTTTTTTTTTTAATATTTATTGGCTGCATCGGGTCTTAGTTGCCCTTTGTTGCAGTGCGTGGGCTTCCCTCTAGTTGTGGCACGTGGGTTTTCTCTCTCTAGTTGTGGCACGCGGGCTCCAGAGTGGGTGGGCTCTGTAGTTGTGGCATTCGGGCTCTCTAGTTGTGACACGCGGGCTTAGTTGCCCCGTGGCATGTGGGATCTTAGTTCCCTGACCAGGGATTGAACCGGCGTCTCCTGCATTGTAAGATGGGTTCTTAACCACTGGACCACCAGGGAAGCCCCAAGGCCCCAGGTTTTAAGTGTGTGTGCTCTCCAAGACCAGTGCTGGGCAGTGAGTCTCTCTTTTTCTAGTTCATAGATGACTAGAACTAGTAGGCCTACGGCCTGTGACTCTAGGCCTCGGTTATCTTATCTACAAAACTGGAATGATAATAGATTCTACCCCCAAAAGGTACGGGGATTAAATGAGTTGGTTCAATGTAGTATGCTTAGAACAGCACCTAGTGTGTGGTAAGCCCTCATGACCCTTAGCTAATATTCTGGAAAGTTAGGTTCAGAATAGTTTTGAAGCTGTTTTGCTGTTGACTCTATAGACACAGCAGTAGTACATTCCTCACTTCCAATGGATCTTTAATTCATAAACTGACAAAAACAGGATCTAAAGCCCTTTGTTAAATAAGACCATTCCAAATGGATCAGTATAATTGGAACTTTCATACAGAGGGTTCTGAGAGTTGGAAACATAGTATGTGTATTTAAAGAGACAATCCTAGATAATGTCCCTGAAAGGTAAAAGTAATTAACAAAGGATGGAATTGTCATTCTGTTTGTGCTTCTAGTCCCATGGGCCATTATTTAATACAACCTTCCTTCTTGATTAGTTGACTAGCACTGGAAGTATATTTTGGGCCTAGGACCCTGGTGGAGGAAACATATGAAAAGCAAACTTAAAATGTAAATACGTTTTCCTATTTTAATTCATTCATTCAACAAATGTTTCTCCTGTGTCTGTGTATCTTATATTGTGGCGGGTGCCATCTCCTCCAGAAACTCATAGCGGGGAGACACCTGCTTGCAATAGAAGTGAGTGAAACGAAAGAGATGTGAGCAGGGAGCCACTAACTCAGAAGAAGTAATTTGGCCTAAAAGAGCCAGATTCCCAGAGGATGTGAGTGAAGAGCTAAATCGTGAACTATGCGTGGGAATTGGCCAGGAAGCCAAGTGAGGAGGAGAAATTAGGGGCACCGTATGCATAAAGGCTAGGGAATCAGAAAAAGCATGTCAGTGAGTGGCGCCACTGTAGTTTGCTAGGGCTGGATCATCAGATGTGCTGGGCAAAATGGTGTGCAATGAGACTGAACATTTTGTGTCGTCCTCAGGAGGGTAGACATATCCTGTAGGAGTTGGTTGACGGTGATGACCCATGTGACTAATTGATAGGAGCATTGATTCCCTGGGAGCCTGAATGAGGCCTTAGAGCCCATGGCAACATAGCCATTACTAATCAACTGGAGGTGCCGTCTCTCCGAGCTGTAGGCAATGGCAATTGTTAATGAGTAAAGTTAAGTCAGAAACATTTGCTTTACCTAAAAACAATTAGTCTTGGGAATCATAGTCTGTATAATTGTTTAGCTTCCAAAATGTTCTTCCTTGCCTGATATGTAGATGTAATACAAGCGTTCCTCAGAAGAACTGGAATTAGATCAGATAGAGCAATTTGGGTTTACAGGGGTTTCCTAAGAAAAAGTAAAGATAAAACTGTCCCCACATGTTCATCCGAATTTATAAGTTTCTTAAAGTTCAATGAAATGTTCAGATAACATCATGATCTTGTGGCCATGGGAATCTTGGCCTAAAACTCAGCATTGTAAAGTTTCAGAGAATGATTCATCTTAGTATTTTTGCTTTTAGTCTAAGGGCTAAATGATTTTCCTCACAAAACAAAGTCCCTGTGATTACCCTCTGTTGTAACAAGGTAAGCATTTAGAGCACAGTGTATTGGTCAGCGTTGCCAATTTGCTTCAAAAGGCCCATGGGCTACACATGATATTTTGGAAAATTTGGCCTGTTTTTCTATGTGCTCCTTCAATACTCATGTTTTTGCTCAGAAAAGAAGATGTTTTTATTAAGGTACATTAAATGACCACTTTTGGTTTTGCTGAGTTTTGTGTAATTTTTTAAAATCATGTACTATTAATTTCTAGCAACATAAAGTCACATTTATTTTGGTGCTATGCGTATATTATACATAAACATATAAAACCTAAGATATAGTTGTTGCATATTCTATTCACGTTCTTAAGTTACGCTATATATGTATGCAGAGACAAAGGATGCTATTAACCTACAGTGATGCTCTATCACAGGTCAGTTTCCCCAGGAAGTCAACTCTGAGATGGAGATTTGTACATGGGAAGTTTTTTGAGGAGTGTTTTTAGGATCAATACTTAGGAAAGAGTAAAAGAAAGTGAAACAGCCCTTCAGAGCTGTCCTGAATTGAGGTCAGGTGCCAGGCCTTTAACCCCCTGCATCAACCAGTTACTGGATCTTGGCTGTCCCCAGGGAGTGGGTGCATCTTTGGGTGAGGCGCTTTCTTAGAGTAAGAGCCATTCCCGGAAGGATGACTCAGTTGAGAGCAGTCAGCAGCCAACTCTCCCAGCTGCTGGAGGAGTGAGTGCATCTGTCTGGAATAGGGGCGGGGATCTGGGACACTGGGGACACTACATGGACACATGCACCTTCACAAATATGCATATCCCTTGCATCTGATGGCGAGTGGTCTTTACAGTGATGGTGGTACATTTAATAGATATTTCGCTTGGGACTTTTCATGCCTATTTTTAGTTCTTCCACCATTCCTTTCTGGAGTAGCCTGAAGTATCTTTTCCTTATGTCTTCTTCAATTGACTCAAACTGATATTGTTTTCTGGCCTCCTGGACCAAGCCACTTGAGGAAAGGCCATCATTTGCTATATATTGACATAATTCTTTCGTTTGTACACATGTGAGAACCAAAGCCCATTGGTTGTGCCTTTCAAAGGAGATGAAACTGTTGGATTTCCCAGAAAGAATCCATTCTTTCAACTGAATGAGTGTTTCTGGCCTCGCCTGGCAATAAATTGTCATTTGGTGTCAACTTACATTGAATTCATGTCCCTTTCCTCGTGCCACCCCTTCAAAATGAAAGTAAAGTCAGAGTCCCATTTAAAAATGAAATACCCAGGGCTTCCCTGGTGGCGCAGTGGTTGAGAGACCGCCTGCCGATGCAGGAGACGCGGGTTCGTGCCCCGGTCCGGGAAGATCCCACATGCCACGGAGCGGCTGGGACCGTGAGCCATGGCCGCTGAGCCTGCGCGTCCGGAGCCTGTGCTCCGCAACGGGAGAGGCCACACTAGTGAGAGGCCCGCGTACCGCAAAAAAAAAAAAAAAAAAAAAAAAACCCAAGGACAGCGAGCTATGCAATTGGCTAAGACCAGCCTATTGACAGTGCCTTATGAGGAAGTCTCTTAGCTGGCGAAGACCCTTAACTCAAGGTCAGTGCTCTAGGGCCCTACTCTTTTTAAACTTGAAGGGATCGTTGCATATAGTCTAGTGTCCATCAACCTTGCCAGGTAAAGGAAGGAGGAGTGAGCAGGGGTGGGAGTGAAGTTCTTAAAGTTCCAAAGCTACCCTTGAGCAAAATATTTGGGTATATTCAATCTTGAAAGAAAACATTGGCTTTGCTGGGCTCAGATCACCTGGGGTTTGTTTGAATGTTTTGATGCTCTAACACCGGAGGAGAGATACATGCACGTAAGCATTTTGCATTTATACTGCAATTGTCATGTAATTATAATGAATGGGTTTAGGAAAATTACTTGATTAACCATTTCTAGTAAGGGTTTTGAGAATTTCTGTTTAGTTTTTACATTTGAAAAGAGAATGTTTTGAACTATGAATGGAGCATCATAGGCACATTAGTAATGACCGTGCAGCCTGTCCACTCAATTACTGTTTATGTGGACTAGGTTTTACTTCTAGCCTCATTTCGAGTTCACAAATATCTCTCGAGTGCCTATGAAGTAGAAAGCAGTATTATTTGTACAATAACACCCCATTTGGTAACAGGTGGTGAAGCTGGGCGTTTGGATGGTACTGACACCTGGTCATGATGGAATCTGTGCCATTGGAGACAGGGCCCCAACTCTGTCTGAGATCATGATCCTCTAGTCTAACACACGTATATAGAGTCGGAAGACAGGCCTGATGAATAACAGTACCATCTGACAGCAAATAATCAACGCAGGAAATTTAGGCCACAGCAGCTTGCTTGCTCTTTACACTGTCATGGTTGATTGGTTATTCTCATCACCCTTTGTTTAAAATCATTTCAGAATTAATTGGTGTTCATTAACAAAAGTCTTTGCAGTGGAATTGCAGAAACAGTCATTAATGTAGCTAATAAACATAAAAAAGAAAAAAAGGTCCTATTACTGGGTCCCTACAGGCTGTTAACTAACATTTTGAATAAGAATACATAAACATAAATTAAACATTTTTCAGACTGCTAAGAATGTGGGAATTTCACACGGTGGTCTGTAATAATGCTTTGAACTAATTTGTTCCTTTTAAAAGAAGTGTACTCCAGAGAAAGTGCTTCTGGTTAGGTATTATTATCTTGGGTGATCTCTCAGAAAGCCAAGGCAAGGCCGGAGGTAAGCCATCCCATCAGCCAGTAGAACTTACCTAAAAGTAGAGCCTTCTGATGTAAAACAAAAGCCAAGTCTAACATCCTGGCATCATTATTTGGCCCCACAGTAGGTTCCTAAGGTAAGCACCTTAATGAGACTTAGAAAAAGACTCATTTTACAAGACCAAGAAACAAATCTCTCTTTTTTTATCTCATTTCCTTTTTTAAATTTTTATTTTATATTGGAGTATAGTTGACTAACAATGTTGTGTTAGTTTCAAATGTAC
>RJWK010024158.1:0-28573 GCA_004363435.1 Platanista minor
AAAAAAAAAAAAAAGAAAAGAAAAAGGAATTCGAACACAACTCTAAAGTTAGTCATCAAATCACAAAGGAAGAGAACAAAAGAGGAAGGGGAGAAATAAGACCTACAAAAACAAATCCAAAACAATTAACAAAATGGCAATAAGAACATACATATCAAAAATTACCTTAAATGTAAATGGATTAAATGCTCCAACCAAAAGACACAGACTGCTGAATGGATACAAAAACAAGACCTGTGTATATGCTGTATACAAGGGACCCGCTTGAGATCTAGGGACACATACAGACTGAAAGTGAGGGGATGGAAAAACATCTTCCATGCAAATGGAAATCAAAAGAAAGCTGGAGTAGCAATACTCATTTCAGACAAAATAGATTTTAAAATAAAGACTGTTACAAGAGACAAAGAAGGACACTACATAATGATCAAGGGATCAATCCAAGAAGAAGATAACAATTCTAAATATATGTACCCAACACAGGAGCACCTCAATATATAAGGCAAATGTTAAGACCTATAAAAGGAGAAAGTGACAGTAACACAGTAATTGTGAGGGACTTGAACACCCCACTTTCAACAATGGACAGATTATCCAGACAGAAAATCAATAAGGAAAAATCGGCCTTAAATGACACATTAGAACAGATGGACTTTATTGATATTTGTAGAGCATTCCATCCAAAAGCAGCAGAATACCCATTCTTCTCAAGTGCACATGGAACATCCTCCAGGACTGACCACATGCTGGGCCACAAAGCAAGACTTGGTAAATTTAAGAAAATTAAAATCATATCAGCACTTCTGTGGTGGTGCAGTAGTTAAGAATCCGCCTGCCAATGCAGGGGACACGAGTTCAAGCCCTGGTCCACAAAGATCCCACATGCCGCAGAGCAGCTAAGCCCATGCGCCACAACTGATCCTGCGCTCTAGAGCCCAAGAGCCACAACTACTGCGCCCACGTGCCGCAACTACTGAAGCCCATGCGCCTAGAACCTGTGCTCCGCAACAAGAGAAGCCACCACAGTGAGAAGCGTGCTCACCACAACGAAGAGTAGCCCCCGCTCGCCACAACTAGAGAAAGGCCGCGCACAGCAACAAAGACCAACACAGCCAAAAATAAATAAATAAATTTATTTTTAAACGTCATATCAAGCATCTTTTCCAACCACAATGCTCTGAGATTAGAAATCAATTATATGGAAAAAAACTGTAAAAAACACAAACATGTGGAGGCTAAACAATATGCTACTAAACAACCAATGGATAACTGAAGAAATCAAAGAGGAAATTTAAAAATACCTAGAGACAAATGAAAATGAAAGCACAACTATCCAAAACCTATGGGATGCAGCGAAAGCAGTTCTCAGAGGGAAGTTTAGCAATACAATCTTACCTCAGGAAACAAGAAAAATCTCAAATAAACCTAACCTTACACCTAAAGCAATTAGAGAAAGACGAGCAAACAGAAACAAAGTTAATAGAAGGAAAGAAATCATAAAGATCAGAGCAGAAATAAATGAAATAGAGATGAAGAAAACAATAGAAAAAAATCAATCAAATTAAAAGCTGGTTCTTTGAAAAGATAAACAAAATTGATACACCTTTAGCCAGACTCATCAAGAAAAAAAAGGAGAGGGCTCAAATCAATAAAATTAGAAATGAAAAAGGAGAAGTTACAATGGACCCCAAAGAAATACAAAGAAATACAAAGGATCATAAAAGACTACTGCAAGCAACTATATGCCAATAAACTGGACAAGTTGGAAGAAATGCACAAATTCTTACGAAGGTACAACCTTCCAAGACTGAACCAAGAAGAAAGAGAAAATACAAAGAGACCAAACCCACATTCCTATGGTCACCTAATCTACGACAAAGGAAGCAAGAATATACAATGGAGAAAAGACAGTCTCTTCAATAAATGGTGCTGGGAAAACTGGACAGCTACATGTAAATGAATGAAATTAGAACACTCCCTAACACCATACACAAAAATAAACTCAAATGGATTAAAAGCCTAAATGTAAGGCTGGATACAATAAAACTCTTAGAGGAAAACATAAGCAGAACACTCTTTGACATAAATTGCAGCAAGATCTTTTTCAATCTACCTCCTAGAGTAATGAAAAGAAAAATAAACAAATGGGACCAACTTAAACTTAAAAGCTTTTGCACGGCAAAGGAAACCATAAACAAAATGAAAAGACAACTTACAAAATGGGAGAAAATATTTGCAAACAAAGCGACCAGCAAGGGATTACTCTCCAAAATATACAAACAGCTCATGCAGGTCTATATCAAAAAACAAACAACCCAATCAAAAAATGGGTAGAAGATCTAAATAGACGTTTCTCCAAAGAAGGCATACAGATGGCTAAAAAGCACCAATTATTAGATAAACAAAACACTAATTATTAGAGAAATGCAAATCAAAACTACACAGTATCACCTCACACCAGTCAGAATGGCCATCATCAAAAATTCTACAACCAATTAATGCTGGAGAGGGTGTGGAGAAAAGGGAACTCTCCTACACTGTTGATGGGAATGTAAATTGGTACAGCCACTATGGAGAACAGTATGAAGCTTCCTTAAAAAACTAAAACATAACTACCATATGATCCAGCAATCCCACTCCTGGGTATATATCCAGAGAAAACCATAGTTTGAAAAGATATATGCACCCCAATGTTCATTGGAGCACTATTTACAATAGCCAGGGCATGGAAGCAACCTAAATGTCCATCGACAGAAGAATGGATAAAGAAGATGTGGTACATTTATACAATGGAATATTATTCAGCCGTTAAGAAGAATGAAATAATGCCATTAGCAGCAACACGGATGTACCTAGAAATTATCATACTAAGTGAAGTCTGTCAGAGAAAGACAAATATCATATATCACTTCTAGGCAGAATCTATAAAATATGATACAAATGAACTTATTTACAAAATAGAAACAGTCTCACAGACTTAGAAATCAAACTTATGGTTACCAAAGGGTAAAGTTTGGGGGGAAGGATAAATTGGGAGTTTGGGATTGACATATACACACTAATATATTTAAAATAGATAACCAACCGGGACCTACTGTATAGCACAGGGAACTCTACTCAAAATTCTGTAATAAGCTAAATGGGAAAAGGATTTGAAAAAGAATAGAATTCTATGTATATGTATAACTGAATCACTTTGCTGTACACCTGAAACTAACACAACATTGTAAACTGACTATACTCCAATAAAAATAAAATAAAAAAAGGCAGGACCGGGGCTTCCCTCGTGGTGCAGTGGTTGAGAGTCCGCCTGCCGATGCAGGGGACACGGGTTCATGCCCCAGTCCGGGAAGATCCCACGTGCCACGGAGCGGCTAGGCCCGTGAGCCATGGCCGCTGAGCCTGCATGTCAGAAGCCTGTGCTCCACAACGGGAGAGGCCACAACAGTGAGAGGCTCGCGTACTGCGAAAAAAAAAAGAAGGCAGGACCTTACAGGACCCTCCCAGGTTAAAAAATCCCCTCCATGTCCCCCATTTCTTGTTTGTAGAAAAAGGATTTAGTCTCCCAGGCTTTTCCTGAATTCCAAAGAGCAGAGTCAAGCAATTACTAAGGAAGTGAAGGAATGCAGAAACAAAAGAAAAGCAGTCAAAAAACTGCTTTTTATAGCTGAAACAATAGTTCAGGTATAAAACAGAGTCCTAGCTCTTCCTCAAGGAATATATAAAACAACCTGATGTGTATCTTGGAGTTGTTCTGAAGAAACCAAGACCCCCATCCAGGTTGAGGATGATGACTACATGCTGACCACAAGCACTAAGACCTCAGACTGGACTAAACCAGGAGGTTGATGATTAAGATTCCCAAAATATCACCCTGTTACCTCACCACCAACCAATCAGAAGTCATGCACCCTGCAACACTCACTGCAAATGTTGCCTTTAAAAACCCATCCCTGAAAACAAGCCATTAGGGAGTTTGAGCCTTCTGAGAATGAGCTTGCTTGGTGCCCTGCAATAAAACAGTGTACTTTCCTTCAACACAACCCAGTGTCAGTAAATTTGCCTTGCTGTGTGGCAGGCAAGCAGACCCAAGTTTGGTTCAGTAACAATTTTGTTGACCATGAAGGGACAGCCATCTTGAGTGGCATCTCACTCATGGCACATCAGCCCTGGGCTGACAGTGGCACTCAGATCTTGTCTAGCAGGTGCCTGAGTGCTTTTGTCTCAGGGACAGCCCCAAGTGCTTGCCACTAACCAGGCAGCACTGGCCCATGGTGTTTTCGATTCCCTGGTAAAGGAAACAAGGCTCTGGTCCTGGTCTAAGACGTCTCTGGTAAGTGGTGTAACCTCGTGTGTGACAACACCAGGGCATTCTTCCCTACTGGGTTGCCTTGATTGGAATTTTACTTTTTTGTGGAGGAAGGTGTATGACATGGTCATCTTGTTTTGAGCAGAGTACCACTTTAATTGGACTTTCCCTTCTGGCTCAAGGAGTCCGTTGGCCATCCAGCACTGCCTGAGCAGTAATTGAGAAACTCCCTGTTTGACCAAGGCTCATCTACACCCCTGTCTGGAATGGTAGGTAGGAAATTTTCCATTCTCATGCTAGGAAACTGTGACCCTGAGAAGATTCTGGATACTGATCTGCCAGTCTGTCTGTTTCTGGTAATAGCAGCCGTGTGAAAGAATAATGGGTAATGAGAGCTCTGTTCTATCTTGTAGTCCCCTAGGGTGGATTTTGCAAAAGTGGAAGAACTGCAGCTATGCTCCCATGAAAAGAAAGAGAATGATATTTTACTGTAACACCACATTGCCCCAGTATTCCTTAGGCTCTGATGAACAATGGCCTCTCAGTGGTCTTTAGACTATAACACCTACACAGAATTTTTTTAAGAGGGAAAGAAAATGGGATAAAATTCCTTATGTATAGGCTTTTATGATATTGTATCAAAGTGAGCCTTCTGGAATTAGTTTGACTTTTATCTCGGCTGTCTTAGTACGCGAGTTTGAATCCTGTTTTCTCTCTGGTTTTGACCCTCATTAGGGGATCCTGGCCCTGGTTTGGGAGGAGATCCCACCAGGAGGAAAGAAAGGAAATTAAAGGATTAATAGTTCTCAGAGACACCCCTGATATTGACTCTCATTAGAGGGCCCTGGTCTTTACCTTTGTTAGAGAGTCCTGGTAACTTAAATGTGGTCTAGACACTCCTAAAAACTAATAGCTTAAATTCAGTCATGAGTCTGAGTCAGCGCCAGCAAGTTCACCTAGAAATGAGGCACGTGAATGTGAGTGAGTGGTATGTATTACTGTCTATTACTGTTATTTGTTTATGAAAGTTTAAAAAAAATTGGATGGTAATGCTAGCAAAGAATTTTTATCATAAAAACACAGAAATTTAATTTGTATAACAAACAGTTTATAACGTCAAAACAATGAATCTCAATGGCAGCAGTTACTCCCCTGCCCAGAATGTTTTAGAAGTTTGGGGGAGTTTCTGGTTCACTTGAGGATGCTATTAGTATTCACAGGCAGGGGCCTGGGATACTAAACACCTTGAAATGAAATGGGTCACAGTCAATGAATTGTCCCATGCAACTTTGAATGTCCTACCAGATATTAACATGGGTGAAAAAACAATTTATAATTACCTGAATCTAAACCCTAACTCTATTGTACATATGAAGACAAAGTGCTTTCCCATGGTAATAATAATAATATAGGAATGCAGGAAAACTGAGGAAAGAATTACTTTATTTTCCTCAGAACTCTACCAAGAGCTAGTTACTATTTTAAAAGACCAGGTCATTGACAGTAACACCAATCAAGGTGTTTAGATCACCAATACAACATACTTATAATAGTCTGCATTTGTAGCTGCTACAATCATAATGATTATATATGTTTCTGACTACTTCATTATGTCATTGAGTATGATCACATCTAAGCATTTATATACTGAAATACAAGCACTTTATTTTTTAATTAATTTTATTCTCTTTTATATTATAATAGGGCAGTATATTGATAATTTTTAAATTATGTGTGTAGATAGATTTCATCATCTATGAAATTTATTTCAGGATAGTCAAAGGGGCATTACAAGATATATGTTATAAAAAAGGGGCATTGGGTCTAATGTGGTTGAGAACCAATGACAAGACTGTTCCTGAGAATAAATCTGATCTATAATTACTGTTACAAAAATGGAAAATCTGTCCAAATGATTTTATTCTAATAATCTATGCAATAAAATAAACTTTTAAAAGGTAAAAAGCACAGAATTAAAGTATCCATCAAAACCAAACATGACAACTAGCAAAAATGAAACTTATCTCTATATTTTCTGTCTACACATTATCATTATAGATTAAGTCTTCACTGAGGTCCAACAAACACAAATAATACCTAAGCCTGTAATATACTGCTCCAAAAGCTCAGCTTATATAGTAAACTTAAAAAGTAAAGAAAGCTAAAATGTATTGAATACTTTATTACATGTCAATCAATGATTTTAAAACTTTGTATTAATTTGTTAATGTTGGCAATAATCCTATAAAGTAGATACTTTTATGAATTCCATTTTCATGTGGCAAAGCTAAGGCTCATTGAGGGTAAGTAACTTGCTTAAGAACTCAGAGCCAGAATTCAAGCTAAGATGGTAAAACCTCAGAAATCACCCTTTAATCCTTAATCCATTTACCTGCGACGTGAGCAAGTCAGGAAACCCCTCTAGGTTTCATTTTTTTACAAAAACAAAACTGAACTGCTGAAAGATTAAATGAAATAAAGTATGTGCTACTACCATAATTTACTGTACTGAATGCCTACTGCCACATTATAAAAGCTTAGTAATAGTAGCTGCTGTATTCTAAGTGTATTCTACACCATTCTACAATGGTGACTACTCTTACCATTATTCTCTAATTATTTTACTGACAATGCAATTTCTATCAAAATTCCAATATTAATATTTCAAAGGCTAACCTTTTGTCTCATACACTAAATCTAGTGTCTCATACACTATATTAATATATTTGGCAATAGTTACTAATCATTTACCGCGTGACTCAGCAACCCTGCTTCAGGAATTTATCCTCAGATATGCCTGCACATGTATGAAATGCTGTATGTATAAGGCTATTTAGCACAGAATTATAACAGCAAAAGATCTTAAACAACCCAAGTGTTCATCAACAGAGGGCTGGCTAAATAAATTAAAATTATGTGCATACAAAGGATATGATGAACCTTTAAAAAAAAAACAACAAAAAAAAGGAATGAGGAAGCTTTCTCTGTACTGATGTGGAAAAATTGCCACAATCCATTGTTCAGTGAAAAAAGCAAAGTGCAATGAGGGGAAAAAAGTCTTTTCAATAAATGGTGCTGAGACAACTGGATATCCATAGGCAAAAGTGAAGTTGATCCTCTACCTCACATGGTACATAAAAAATTAACTCAAAATGAATCAAGGATATAAATATAAGAGCTAAAACTATAACACTCTTAGAAGAAAACAAAGGCATAAATCTTCATGACCTTGGATGAAGCAATGATTTCTTAGATACTACACCAAAAAGCACAAGCAACAAAACTAAATATAGATAAACCAGACATGATGAAAATTTTAAATTTTTACGCTCCAAAGGACACCATCAAGATAGTGAAAAGACAATCCCACAGATGGGAGAATATTTTTGTAAATCCATATATCTGTTAACAAACCTGTATCTAGAATATATAAAGAATTATTACAACTCAATAACAAAAAGACAAAGACCCAATAAAAAAATGAGCAATGGATCTGAACTGAAATTTATCCAAAGAAGATACACAAATGGTGTGAAAAGATATTCATCATCACTAGCCATTAGAGAACTGGAAATCAAGCCCACAAATGAGATACCACTTTACAACCACTAAAATGGCTATAAAAAAGACATAATAACGAGTGTTGATGAGGATGTAGAGAAACTGGACTCCTAGTACATTGCTGATAGGAATTGTAAAATGGTACAGCCACTGTGGGCAGCAGTCTGGCAGTTCCTAAAAACACAGTTACCACATTATCTGACAATTACATTCACTGATATATAACCAAGAGAACTAAAAAAATATACAGTTCAAAGATATTGCAGGTTCAGTTCCAGACCACCGTAATAAACATAGTACCATGAATTTTTTGGTTACTCATTGCATATAAAAGTTATGTTTACACTATACTGTAGTCTATTAAGTGTGCAACAGCATTATGTTTAAAAAAATGTATGTACCTTAATTTCAAAATACTTCATTGCTAAAAAATGCTAACATCACCTGAGCCTTCAGTGAGTCATAATTTTTTTGCTGGTGGAGAGTTTAAAATATTGCAAGAATTACCAAAATGTGGCACAGAGACACGAAGTAAGTAAATGTTCCTGGAAAAATGGAGCTGAACAGATTTGTTTGATGCAGGGTTGCCACAAACCTTCATTTTGTAAAAAACACAGTATCTGCAAAGCATAATAAAGTGAAGCACCATAAAACGAGGTATGCATGTATTCATATAAAAATGTGTACAGGCTGTTAAAACAAAACAAAAACAATGAAATACTGATTCATGCTACAACATGGGTGAATCTTGAAAACATTATACTAAGTGAAAGAAGCCAGACATAAAAGACCACAATTGTATGATTCCATTTAAATGAAATGTCCAGAATAGGCAAGTCCATAGAGACAAAAAGTAAATTATGGGTTACCAGGGGGGAGAGGGGGAATGGTGAGTGGCTCCTAATTGCCATGGAGTTTCTTTCTGGAGTAATGAAAATGTTCTAGAATTAGATAGTGGTGATGGTTGCATAACTTTCTGAATATACTAAGAATCACTAAATTATACACTTTAAAAGGATATTATGCTATGTTAATTATCTCTCAATTAAAAAATAATGAACGTGAATCAGCTATACTTGTCAGTTAAAACCATAATGTACCAATTCACAAATTTTGTGATTATCTGACATTTATGCATATAATCTCACAGTTCCCTTTTCTAAGATGCTGGATGAAAGTAGACTTTAGTGCCAATCTATTACCCAAAAGTATACAAACTAGAGTTTCTCAATCAGAAAGTTTGGTTTTTCCTTCAGGTAAAAGAAAGACTGAAAACACAAGTATTCATGACTACATTCATGATTAGTCTTAATACCTATATTTTTGACACTTTAAAAACTTCTGACTTAAATTCTGGAGTACTCTTGGGCATTCATACCAGAGAATGAAAACTTACATTTGCAAAAAAATCTGTGTGTGAATGTTCATAGTGGCTTTACTCATAATAGCCCCAAACTGTACACAGCCCAGACGTCCTTCAAGAGGTGAATGGTTAAATACACCGTGCAATATTACTCAGTAATAAAAATGAATGAACAATCGATACATGCAACAACTTGGATGAATCTCTAGGGAGTTATGCCAAGTGAAAAAAGACAATTCCAAAAGGTTACATACTGTATGTTTATATTTACATAACATTTTGAAATGACAAAACTGTAGAAATGGAAAGCAGATCAGGGGTTGTCAGGGGTTAGGGATGGGGACAGAGGGGAGTGGTCACAGGAGAGGTGGATGTGGTTATAAAAGGGCAACATTAGGCATATCTGAGATGTTTAGTAGCTTGCTGTGGTAGTGGATATACCAATCTACACATGATAAAACAGTATACAACACAAATGACTACAAGAAAAACTGGGGGCATTTGACTAAGATCTGTGGATTGCATCAAGGTCAATATCATGGTTGTGATATTGCATTATAGCTTTGTAAAATGTTACCACTGGGGAAAACTGTGTGAAGGGTAATCTCTCTGTATTATTTCTTACAACTGCATATGAATTTACACTTATCTCAATAAAAATTTTAATTAAAAAAAAAGCTGCAGATCAATGTATACAGTGTCCTACTTTTGGAGTAAAAATAAAATTGTATTTGTTTGTATTTACATAAAGAACACTGAAAGGATACTGAAAGTGGTTATCTTAGGGTGGGGAGAAATGAGGTAGGAACAAGACTTTTCAATGAATAAATGTTTAAAATACTTTTATTTTTGAACTATGTTATCATATTACCTGGTCAAAAAATAAGTAAAATATTTAAAGTAACTTTTGTTCAAAAAAGAGCTTAATTTAGTACACATTCCATTGCTTTGGAAAATGCTCCAATTTCAGTTATCCATACCTCTAACCTCTGTGTCTGATCCTTGCCCAGAAGGTCACGAACTTCTTCATTATATATTTCCAAATAAGACACTCGAACCAAAAATCTGTAAATAAAACATCATTTAAAAAAAAAAACAGTGAAATATTAGAACAGTTTTTAAAATGTGTTTATAAAATCTATACATCGTTCTTATGCTTGTACTTCTCAATATTAGAAAATATTAAGAATTCTCTTTTACCTTGTATCACCCTCTGCTTTTGCAATATGACCAAATATGTGAGCAAATGAATTTGGAATGATTCCTCTAAGTTCAGGAACAGCTCGAACACCTTCCATGGTAAAAGTTTTACCTGTTCCAGTTTGTCCATATGCAAAAATAGTCCCTGAAAATGATGAAGAGAATCAATCACTTCGCAGAGTCTAATGCTACAGACCAATAGCTCTTAAAATCAATTCCTTTGACACTATGAGGCAATTTCTAGCCTGGATTTAAAGTTTATTCTAGTACAAATTTCACCTTTATTATCAGCACTTACAAGATGTACTGTATGCCACATGAGCATAGCATTGTTAAAGAACTAGAGTCAATGAAATAAATACAAAATCTGACACTTTAGCTAATCATAAGAAATTTCTTAAAATGTGTACATTAATTACTTAATGTGGACGTTAAATTGGAGAAGGTAGTATAATTACAGCAAGAGAACACAGGTTCTAGAATAGAAAAACCTCAACGTGAATCCACACATCTGCCATTTTTCAGAGACTTGACCTTAGAAAGTATATACCCAGAGATTATCTCCTCAATGGCAAAATGGGGATAAGAATGAATACTCTACATTGATACTAAGAACCAAATGAAACAATTTACTTAAAGCGACCAACATGACACCTGGCAAATGGTAGTTTTTTTCTTCTTATTCCTAAAGTACATTATTTTGAAATAAAATGTTTTAAGTAACAGTTGTAAGGAATAAGGGGAATTAAAAAAAAAAGGTGACAATACAATTATTACAAGTAATTACAGATACAACTTAAAATTTTCTAAATACCCAAATTCATTCATTCAACAAATACTTACTACACACCTGTGTCTGGCATTGTGCTAGGCACCGGGGACACAATGACAAACAAGACAAACACAATCTTTAATCTTATGATATGTCATCTTGGGGAGGACATACTACCCAAATAATTATAAGCAGGATGAGCGTTGGGAAATGAGAAACACGGAGTTCTAGATGAGAGTAAGGGACATAATCTGGGTAGGAGAACGGATGCAGGAGGAAAAGGGAAGAGGTCAGGGAAGGCTTTCCAGAAGAGCTAAGGTTTAAGATACAATCTGATATATGAGCAAGAGTTAGATAGGAACAGAATGGACAGCAAGAGGCAAAAAAGAGAATGGAGATTTTGAAGAAATGTAATGAGACCAGAATGGAAGAAACAGAGACGGAAAAAGACAGTGGATGCAGATACAGCTAAAGAAATTGACAGGGGCCTAATCACACAGGACGATGAAGAACATCTTAAGGCTTTTAGAGCTTATGCTAAAGACAAAGTGAAGCCATAGAATGATTTTTCAATCAGAGGAGTGACATCATAGTCACTTTGGCTATACTGCATATGAAGAATTGGAAGAAAGCAAGGGGAGACGTGAAGAGGGCTGAAGTAGCTAGCCAGATGAGAGATGGTGCTGACAATAAATAGAAGGGGATGAGAAAGGTAGAAGGATTTCAGAGATATTTAACAGTAGGATATCAGAGATATTTAACAGTTAGAATCAAGAGGACCTGGAAAATAACTAGCCATAAGGGGACCAGGGAAAAGGAAGAATTGAGGGTGACTTTCAATTTCTGGCTTGACCAAAGGGATGTATGGCTATGCCATGTACTCAGATGGTGAACAACACTAGAAGAAATAACAGTTTGAAAGGGAAGATCACGAATTTAGTTTGGGGGTACTGAGCTTTAAGTCTACGATACACCCAAGTGGATGTGTCAAGCAAGCAGGAGGATGGATGAGATTCATTTGCCACCGAAGCCATGGAGGTGGATGAGATTTCCTCAAGAGACAGTACAGTATGAGAAGATAGCCTAGAAAGTGACAACATAAATGAATAAGGTTTCTCAACTACTACCACTCTATTCAGTTAACAACAACGTCGTCATTTTTGGACTTTTATGAAAATAAATTAATCACAACAGAAACCAATTTTATACATGTGAATAATTTAAAAGTCTTAATTTTTTCTAACTCACTAAATATTTCAAACTCTTGTGTTAAGAATATAACTTACTGCATTCCAAGGAGCTGAAAATATCATGAACTCATATACTGCATTTTAGAAAAGACACCACAGCTACCATTTACTGATCATTTGCTATGTGCTATGTCATGTACTTTACATGCATTCCTATTTAATTTTCACCCCAATCCTAAGAGCTAGGCAATGTTTATATTCCCACAGTTTAGTTGAGGAAACAAAGGCTTAGAGAGATTAAGTTACTTGCTCAATGACATAGTAAGTGGTAGAAACAAGATCTGAACACACTCCAGTTGGCTCCACAGCCCATGTTTTTTACCAGTAGTAATGACCAAAAAAAAAATTTAAGCTCAAAATTAATACCTAATGCAATTTCTATGACTGCATTAAATATATGAAGATTACTAATTTAAAAAGGATATTAAGTAACTAGAGAAAGAAGAACAAACAAAACCCAAAGTTAGCAGAAGGAAAAAAATCATAAAGATCAAAGCAGAAATAAATGAAACAGAGAAGAACAAAACAATAGAAAAGATCAACCAAACTAAAAGCTGGTTCCTCTAAAAAGACAAACAAAATTGATAAACCTGTAGCCAGACTCAACAAGAAAAAAAGGGAGAGAGCTCAAATCAATAAAATTAGAAATGAAAAAAGAGAAGTTACAACAGACACCACAGAAATACAAAGGATTATAAGAGACTACTATAAGCAACTATATGTCAATAAATGGTCAATCTAGAAGAAATGGATAAACATATAACCTTCCAAGACTGAACCAGGAAGAAACAGAAAATATGAACAGACCAATCACAAGTACTGAAATCAAAACTGATTTTACAACTGCCAACAAACAAAAGTCCAGGACCAGATGGCTTCACAGGTGAATTCTACCAAACATATAGAGAAAATTTAACACCTACACTTCTGAAACTCTTCCCAAAAATCGCAGAGGAAGGAACACTCCCAAACTCATTCTATGAGGCCACCATCACCCTGACACCAAAACCAAACAAGGATGCCACAAAAAAACCACACAAAAAAAGAAACAGGCCAATATCACTGATGAATATAGATGCAAAAATCCTCAACAAAATACTAGCAAACTGAATCCAACAAGACATTAAAAGGATCATATACCACAATCAAGTGGGATTTGTCCCCGGGATGCAAGGATTCTTCAACATCCACAAATCAATCAGTGTGATACACACATTAACAAACTGAAGAATAAAAACCATATGATCAGCCGCCAATTCTAGAGCCGAGGTTGCCACTGCAGCCGCCGATTCTGCCACCGCCACCACAGCAGCCACCGCTGGAGGAGTGGGCTTGGGAAGGAAGCGGTCACCACGCCCGGAGCTCCGCTAGTAAGTGTCTTTGTCCCCTGCAGTCATCCCACGGGAATGACCATGGATAAAAGTGAGCTGGTACAGAAAGCCAAACTCGCCGAGCAGGCAGAGCGCTACGATGACATGGCTGCGGCCATGAAGGCAGTCATGGAGCAGGGGCACGAGCTCTCCAATGAGGAGAGAAAACTGCTGTCTGTTGTCTACAAGAACATGGTTGGTGCCCGCCATTCTTCCTGGCGTGTCATCTCCAGCATCAAACAGAAAACAGAGAGGAACGAGAAGCAGCAGCAGATGGGCAAAGAATATCGTGAGAAGATCAAGGCAGAGCTGCAGGACATCTGCAACAATGTTCTGGAGCTGTTGGACAAATACCTTATTCCCAATGCTATACAACCAGAAAGTAAGGTGTTCTACTTGAAAATGAAAGGCGATTATTTTAGATATCTTTCTGAGGTGGCATCTAGAGACAATAAACAAACCACTATGTGAAACTCCCAGCAGGCTTACCAGGAAGCATTTGAAATTAGTAAGAAAGAAATGCAGCCTACACACCCAATTCAACTGGGCCTGGCACTTAATTTCTCCATCTTTTACTATGAGATTCTAAACTCTCCTCAAAAGGCTTGCAGCCTGGCAAAAACGGCATTTGATGAAGCAACTGCTGAATGAAGAGTCTTACAAAGAAAAGACAGCATCCTGATCATGCAGTTGCTTAGGGACAATCTCACCCTGTGGACGTCGGAAAACCAGGGAGACGGAGGAGATGCTGGGGAGGGAGAGAACTAATGTCTGTCACACCCTGTGATCTCTTCAGTGTCACTCTGTACCCTCCACATATATCCCTTTGTGCAATTTAAAAAAAAAAAGAATCGTACGTCAACTTTCAGTTTTTCACAGCCTCAGTCTAGCAAAAATGGTCCATGGGATAAGCAGCTGGTATTTGTATCTAAAACTCAGATTGGTCACATAAATGCCACGGCATTCTGAAGTTTTGATTTTGATTAACATTGACAGGAATACTGTGTTTAATTTTTTAAAAAACCAACACTGTGATTATGGGGTTTTGTAATTTAGCAGAACTCTTACTGGTAGAAAACAAAATAGACCCGAATTATGTGTAACTTTTCGGAAAGTTTAATTCAATTCAAAACAGTCACTGAAATACAGTTCCATTGTAAAGTTGTACAGAAAGTTATAAAGATTATATTGTGACACTGGGACTTGGAGTGAGACACCTCTAGTTCGGCATTCGAGTTTCATGGTAATTCACAGTGATTCTGCCTGTTCTATTCAGGGCTTGTAGACACTTGACCCGTTGGTGCTGTTGCCTCTCAAAAGTTCATGACTGTGGATGGCCACAGCGTCTTCCTCTGAGGAAAGTCGAAGCCAGAAATTAACATTCTTGGTGGCAGATAACTGGGTTATGACACTATGCAAAGGTCCAGTGCTCATAGACCACACGTGACTCCAACCACTTTCCTACAGCAGCATGTTACTGATTGGCAGCTTGTGCTTCCATAGTGGAATCTGTTTTCCCTGTAACCACAAGCTCAAGAAGGAAAAAAAAAGGCATGTATCTTACCAATTGCCTTATCTGTTTCCTGGGTAACACCTCTAAGAATAATGTTCTGCAGAGATTGCCTTTCACTCGAGGAGTAAGTACTTAGTCTTTGGGTTCTTCCTAGCTCGGGGCTTTAAAATTTTGAAATCTAAACATTCTCTCCCACTGTCCTTTTTGACTATTGATTTTGGTTTTCTCTTCTCTCTCTAAATTTCTCCTTCTTCTTCCTTACATTTTCTTCTTTGTGCATTCTCTTTGCCTTTTGTTCACAGTTTAGTACTAGGTGAGCAGGGACAGGGGGCCTGGAGGGGGTGAGGGATGTTGGTGAGCACTTCGGCGAGCCAGCCTTGCTACAGAGAGTTGAAAAGAGCTTCCTGCATCTCAGCTCTGTCTTCTTCCAGTTCTCAGAATGCTGGTTGCTCTTCAGTCACACCAAGATCTGACTCAAAAACGTATTTTTAAATACCCATGGTTTCTCCTTATATTGCAGCCAGACCTGATAATGCTTGTTAGCACCTGTCACCAGCTCTCCCAAGTGTACCCATCCCATAAAGTTCACAGACGTGTTTCCACAAGACCCTATAATGCAGGGAAGTTGCATGAACACTGTGATGGGGAGAGTTGGGAATAGCCAGGCCTAGCAGTCTCACAGTATCCCCCTCCCTCCCCTAAACATTCCCTATAGCCGTAGTTTCCATCTGTTTGTCCATCTGCTGAAATGAGAAACATTCATGCACTGATTTCAAACAAACCAAAAGGGAAAAAAAGAAAAAGAAATAATCCCTCTTCTTTCTAGCTGAACAAAAATGTGCAGTTAATACTTGGCACTTGAAAACGTGGTAGTGAATGCAGAACAAGCCTGTCTGTATATCTGGTAGCTCTCTCTCTCTTTTTCCTCACCAGTATTCTGCCTCACATTTGCTTCTGTGATGGTTACATTGCCTAGCAAGAACACCTGTGGGTTGTGAAAATAGTATAGCAAAAAAGAGAAAACCCTGGTTATTGATGTACTCGACCTGTGTATGTCTTTTAAACAGTTCTAGTTTCCACCTTACACGGAATAATCAGGAAAAGTGTAAAAACTCAAAAGTGAAATAAAAAATTTTATCAGTTAAACAAAAAATATGATCATCTCAACAGATGCAGAGAAAGCTTTTGACAAAATTCAACACCCATTTATGATAAAAACTCTCCAGAAGTCGGCACAGAGGGAACTTACCTTAACATAATAAAGGCCATGTATAACAAACCCACAGCTAACATCATTATCGATGGTGAAAAGCTAAAAGAATTTCCTCTAAAATCAGGAACTAGACAAGGATGTCCACTCTGACCACTTTTTTCAACATAGTTCTGGAAGTCTTAGCCATGGCAATCAGAGAAGAAAAAGAAATAAAAGGAATCCAAATTGGAAAAGAAGTAAAACTGTCACTGCAGATGACAGGATACTATACATACAAAATCCTAAAGATGCTACCAGAAAACTACTAGAGCTCATCAATGAATTCGGTAAAGTTGCAGGATGCAAAATTAATACGTGGAAATCTTGCATTTCTATACACTAACAATGAAAGATCAGAAAGAGAAATTAAGGAAACAATCCCATTTACCATCACATCAAAAAGAATAAAATACCTAGGAATAAACCTACCTAAGGAGCCAACAGACCTGTACTCAGAAAACTATAGATACTGATGAAAGAAATCATAGATGACATAAACAGAGAGATATAACATGTTCTCGGATTGGAAGAATCAATATTGTCAAAATGACTATACTACCCAAAGCAATCTACAGATTCACTGCAATCCCTATCAAATTACCAATGGCATTTTTCACAGAACTAGAACAAAATATTTTTTAATTTGTATGGAAACACAAAAGACCCTGAATAGACAAAGCAATCCTGAGAAAAATAAATGAGCTGGAGGAATCGGGCTCCTTGACTTCAGACTATACTACAAAGCTACAGTCATCAAAACAGTATGGTACTGGCACAGAAACAGAAATACAGATCAATGGAACAGGATAGAAAGGCCAGAGATAAACCCATGCACCTATGGTCAATTAATCTATGACAAAGGAGGCAAGACTATACAATGGAGAAAAGACAGTCTCTTCAAAAAGTGGTGCTTGGAAAACTGGACAGCTACATGTAAAAGAATGAAATTAGAACATTCTTCAACACCATACACAAAAATAAACTCAAATGGATTAAAGACCTAAATGTAAAGCTGAGTACTATAAAACTCTTAGAGGAAAACATAGAACACTCTGACATAAATTGCAGCAAGATTTTTTTGGATCCACCTCCCAATGAAAATAAAAACAAAAATAAACAAATGGGACGTAATGAAACTTAAAAACTTTTGCACAGCAAAGGAAACCATAAACAAAATGAAAAGACAACTTACAAAATGGGAGAAAATATTTGCAAATGAAGCGACCAACAAGGGATTACTCTCCAAAATATACAAACAGCTCATGCAGTTCTGTATCAAAAAAACAAACAACCCAACCAAAAAATGGGCAGAAGACCTAAAATAGACAGTTCTCCAAAGAAGACATACAGATGGCCAAAAAGCACATGAAAAGGTGCTCAATATTGCTAATTATTAGAGAATTGCATATCAAAAGTACAATGAAGTATCACCCCACACCGGTCAGAATGGCTATCATCAGAAAGTCTACAAACAGTAGATGCTGGAGAGGGTGTGCAGAAAAGGGAACTCCTACACCATTGGTGGGAATGTAAATTGGTACAGGCACTATGGAAAACAGTATGGAGATTCCTTAAAAAACTAAAAATAGGAACTTCCCTGGCAGTCCAGTGGCTAGGACTTCACCTTCCAATGCAGGGGGTGCGGATTCAATCCCTGGTCAGGGAGCTGGGATCCCACATGCCTCGTGGCCAAAAAACCAAAACATAAAACAGAAGCAATATTGTAACAAATTCAATAAAGATGTTAAAAAGGGTCCACATCAAAAAAAAAAGAAAACCTAAAAATAGAACTACCATACAATCCAATGATCACATTCCTGGGCATACTTCCAGGGAAAACCATCATTCAAAAAGATATATGCACCCCAGTGTTAACTGCAGCACTATTTACAATAGTCAAGACATGGAAGCAATCTAAATGTCCATCAGCAGAGGAACGGATAAAAAAGATGGGGTACATATATACAATGGAATATTACTCAGCCATAAAAAAGAATGAAACAATGCCATTTGCAGCAACATAGATGGACCTAGAGATTATCATACTAAGTGAAGTCAGAGAAAGACAAATATCTTATGATATCACTTCTACGGAATCTAAAAAAAAATTATACAAATGAACTTATTTACAAAACAGGAACAGACTCACAGACTTCAGAAGCAAACTTATGGTTACCAAAGGGGAAACATGGTGAGGAGGCATAAATTAGGAGTTTGGGATTAACATATACATATACATAAAATAGATAATCAACAAGGACATACTGTATAGCACAGGGAGCTCTACACAATATTCTGTAATAATCTATATGGGAAAAGAATCTGAAAAAGAATGGATATATGTATACGTATAAATGAATCACTTTGCTGTACACCTGAAACTAACACAACGTTGTAAATCAACTATACTCCAATATAAAATAAAAATTAAATTAAAAAATTTTTTAAATAAAAAGGTTACTAATTTACAATATTAGAGCTGAGAAAGGAGGACCAGGAATCCCCTAAAATTAAAGAATCTCATCTTATTTTCAAAGATGAGAGTCCAAATTTCTAGTTTTTAAATACCAAACTTAACAAATCTAATGCTATCATTTTGTTCAACATGAACTTCTCTCAAAATGTTAGTTTTTAAAAACTAAAACTGACCTGGGATTTTACCCAGTCTCCTCGTTTCCAAACTATATATTTAAAATGGCAGAAGATCCACCAAAAAACCTACATGTGAATATTTATAGCAGCTTTATTCATAACTGCCAAAACTTGGAAGCAACCAAGATGTCCTTCAGTAGGCAGGTTAACAGATAAACAGTTCATAAGAAGAATGGAGTATTATTCACTGATAAAAAGAGATGAATTAACAAACCACGGAAAGGCATGCAGAAAACCTAAGTGCATGTTACTAAGTGAAAGCTGTCAATCTGAAAAGGCAACATACTATATATAGTGAAAAAATTTTGTATGATACTACAATGGTGGATACATGTCGTTATATATTTGTCCAAACCCACAGAATGTACAAAACCTAGAGTGAACCCTAATGTAAACTATGGGCTCTGGATGATAATGATGTGTCAAATACAGGGTCATCAATTTTAACAAATGTAACCATTATGGTGCAGGATATTGACAGTGGAGGAGGCTGTGCATTCTGGGGACTAGGGATATATGGGAACTCTCTGTACTTTGCTCAGTATTACTGTGAACATAAAATTGTGCCTGGGCTTCCCTGGTGGCGCAGAGGTTGAGAGTCTGCCTGCCGATGCAGGGGACACCGGTTCGTGCCCCGGCCCGGGGAAGATCCCACATGCCACGGAGAGGCTGGGCCCGTGAGCCGTGGCCGCTGAGCCTGCGCGTCCAGAGCCTGTGCTCCGCAACGGGAGAGGCCACAACAGTGAGAGGCCCGCGTACCACAAAAAAAAAAAAAAAAAAAAAAAAAAAAAAAAAAAAAAAAAAAAAAAAAAAAAAAATTGTGCTTAAAAACAGTTTATTAATTAAATAAAACTTTTTTAAATGGTAGAAGGATTACGTACTTGTTATTTAGAGTCCAAACAGTTACAGCTAAACTACATTTGAATAATGCACAGTAAACTGCATTATATATTACAGAATTCTATGGGACTTCCCTGGTGGTCCAGTGGTTAAGATTCCATGCTCCCAATGCAGGGGGCACGGGTATGATCCCTGGTCAGGGAACTAATATCCCATGTGCCACACAGCACAGCCAAATAAATAAATAAACAAACAAATATGGAATAGAACAAAAAATCCAGAAATAAGCCCACACATTTGTGGTCAGTTGAATTTTGACAAAAGCACCAAGTTAATTCAATAGGGAAAGAATAGTCTTCTCAACAAATGGTGCTGTAACAACTGGATAGCCATAGGCAACAAGGGAAAAAACGGGGGCAGGGGGGAGAAAGAAAGAAAAAAACTCAGACCTTCACCCCACACCATACATAAAAATTAACTCAAAATGGACCAGAGACTTAAATGTAAGACCTAAAATGTTTACAACTTCTAGATAAAAACATAAGAGAAAATCTTTGTGGTCTTGGATTTGGAAAAAATTTCTGAGCTATGTCACCAAAAGCATGTGATACAAGAAAACTTGATAGCTGAACTTAATCAAAATACAAAAGCTTTCCCTTCAAAAAAACATGAAGAAAATGAAAAGACAAGCCACAGACTGGGAAAAATATTTTCAAATCACATATCTGATCACAGATATGAATCCAGAATATATAAAGAGCATGACTCAATAATAAGAACACAGGCAACCAATTTTTTAAATGGGTAAGATATTTTAAGAGATATTTTACCAAGAAGACCTACAAATGTCCAATAAGTACACAAACAGATGTTCAATGTTGTTAATCATTAGGGAAATACAAGTTAAAACAATGAGATACCACTACAGATCCTCTAGAATAGCTATAATTAAAAAGAATGAGGGGCTTCCCTGGTGGCACAGTGGTTGAGAGTCCGCCTGCCGATGCAGGGGACGCGGGTTTGTGCACCGGTCCGGGAAGATCCCACATGCCGCGGAGCGGCTGGGCCCGTGAGCTGTGGCCGCTGGGTCTGTGCGTCCGGAGCCTGTGCTCCGCGACGGGAGAGGCCACAACAGTGAGAGGCCCGTGTACCGCAAAAAAAAAAAGAATGAGAATCTAAATGTTGGTGAAGGTGTGAAGAAACTGGAACTCTCACACCATGCTGCTTGGAAAAAAGTAGTACAATCACCACTGTGGAAAATGGTTTTGCAGTTTCTTCAAAAGGTAAACATACATTAACCATAAGACCCAGCAACTTCACTTCTAGGTATCTATCCAAGAGAAACTTTGAAACGTATCTGCACAATGACTTATAAAAGAATGTTCCTGGGACTTCCCTGGTGGTCCAGTGGTTAAGAAGCGGTCTTGCAATGCAGGGGATGCTGGTTCAATCCCTGTCGGGGAACTAAGATCCCTCATGCTGTGGGGCAACTAAGCCCAATGCACCACAACTACTGAGCCCATGTGCCACAATCAGAGAGCCCGCGCACCACAACTAACGAGCCCACACACTCTGGAGCCAACACACCACAACTAGAGAGAAGCCCATGCACCACAAAGAACCCGTGTGCCACAACTAAGACCCGACAGAGCCAAAAAATAAATATTTTAAAGAAAAGAATGTTCCTAACAGCATTATTCTTAATAGCCAAAAAACTGGAATCATTCAAATTCCCATCAAAGATCATAAAAAGTCGTATATTCATACCATGGAATACAACTTAACAATAAAAAGGAACTACTGATACATGCAACAACACGGATGGCCGTCAAAAATATTACAATAAGTCAAAGAAAACAGATAAAGACAAAATAGTGTCTGATTTGACTTATACAAAATTTTGAGGAAAGGCAAAACTTTAGACAGAAAGCAGGTCCGTGGTTGCCTGGGGGTGGGACTGCAAATGGACATAAAAGAACTTACGGGGGTGATAAAACTGATGGTTTCACAACTGTATGTATTTACTAAAACTTAAACTGTACAATTCCATTGCACAATTACAATGGGTGAATTCACTGGGTATTAGTAATAGCTTGATAAAGGTTGTTTAAAAGTAAACTACAGGGGGGAGGAGTCAAGATGGTGGTGTGGGAAGAAGAGTTAGCATCTCCCCACAACTAATGCGCCTGCTGACCGCTGGTGGAGGACTCTGACACCCAAGGAGACAGGAGGAACCCCAAAGTGAACCGGTAGGATGTACGGAGACCAAAGGGAGAGGAGAAGTGGAGGCCAGACAACATCAGCACCCCTGAGGCCATGGAGATAAGGAGAGGCAAGTGGGAGGTGCCCTCTGGGAGAAGCAGAAGGCGACTGCCCCACCCACCTGGGCATGGGGAGCCCTGAGCTCCCAGGCCATTCCCCTCCAATCCAAAGCCCCCTCCAGGCTGCATGGGTCCTGGTGGCATAGGAGAGAGACTGGGGAGATCAGGAGAAGCAGGTGGGAGGGGCCGTCCCAGAACCCAGACTGAGAAGCAGGAGAGGGGAGGAGGGTGTGTGCCCCACCAACTCGAGCCCAGGAAGCCTGCTAGGCTCCCCAGGTGAGGTACCCTGCCCTCTAAGACCAGGATGGGGGTCACGCCTGAGCCCCTTCTGTTCCTTGAGCCTAAGCCCCACCCCCACACAGCCCCCAGGGCCTTTTCCAGCCGCATAGGTCCTGAGCACTGGTCCTGCCCATCACCCAAACCTCACCCTTGACAGGCCCCACTCTCCACAGCCAAGTCCTTCCCCCTCCCCCCTTTTTCTTTTCTTTCTTTCCTCCTTTTTCACTATTGTGGTACTGAGTTACCTTCTGGTTGTTGATTCATCTATATTTTTATTTTTATATTCTTTCTAACATATCTGTTAGTTTCCTAGTCTAATTTTATTTTTTACTTTGTTAATTTTCTCTTTTAAAAAAATTTTTTTTGCCACCCACGTGGTTTGCAGGATCTTGATTTGCAAGCCTAGGGTCACAGGGAAGCTCCTGAAGTGGCAGCTCCAAGTCCGAACCACTGGACTAACAGAGAACCTCAGACCCCAGGGAATATTCATCACAGTGAGGTCTCACAGAGTTCCTCATCTCAGCACCAAGACCCAGCTCTACCCAACAGCCTACAAACTACAGTGTGGGAAGCCTCAGGCCAAACAACCTGTAAAACAAGAACACAATCCCACTCTTAAAAAAATGAGATGGCAAAAAATATGTCACAAATGAAGAAGCAAGCTCAAAACCCACAAGACCAAATAAATGAAGAGGAAATAGGCAATCTACCTGAAAAAGAATTCAGAATAATGATAGTAAAGATGATCCAGAATCTCAGAAACAGAATGGAGGCCCAGATTGAGAAAATATAAGAAATGCAAGAAGAAGATGTAACAATTGTAAATATCTATGCACCCAACACAGGAGCACCTCAATACATAAGGCAAATACTAACAGCCATAAAAGGGGAAATCGACAGTAACGCATTCATAGTAGGGGACTTTAACACCCCACTTTCACCAATGGGACAGATCATCCAGAATGAAAATAAATAAGGAAACACAAGCTTTAAATGATACATTAAACAAGATGGACTTAACTGATATTTATAGGACATTCCATCCAAAAACAATAGAATACACATTTTTCTCAAGGGCTCATGGAACATTCTCCAGGATAGATCATATCTTGGGTCACAAATCAAGCCTTGGTAAATTTAAGAAAATTGAAATTGCATCAAGTATCTTTTCTGACCACAACGCCATGAGACTAGATATCAATTACAGGAAAAGAACTGTAAAACATACAAACACATGGAGGCTAAACAATACACTACTTAATAACGAAGTGATCACTGAAGAAATCAAAGAGGAAATCAAAAAATACCTAGAAACAAATGACAATGCAGACACGACGACCCAAAACCTATGGGATGCAGCAAAAGCAGTTCTAAGGGGGAAGTTTATAGCAATACAATCCTACCTTAAGCAACAGGAAACATCTCGAATAAACAACCTAACCTTGCACCTAAAGCAATTAGAGAAAGAACAAAAAAACCCCAAAGTTAGCAGAAGGAAAGAAATGATAAAGATCAGATCAGAAATAAATGAAAAAGAAATGAAGGAAACGATAGCAAAGATCAATAAAAGTACAAGCTGGTTCTTTGAGAAGATAAACAAAACTGATAAACCATTAGCCAGACTCATCAAGAAAAAAAGGGAGAAGATTAAAATCAATAGAATTAGAAAAGAAAAAGGAGAGGTAACAACCGACACTGCAGAAATACAAAAGATCATGAGAGATTACTACAAGCAACTCTATGACAACCTGGAAGAAATGGACAAATTCTTAGAAATGCACAACCTGCCAAGACTGAATCAGGAAGAAATAGAAAATATGAACAGACCAATCACAAGCACTGAAATTGAAACTGTGATTAAAAATCTTCCAACAAACAAAAGCCCAGGACCAGATGGCTTCACAGGCGAATTCTATCAAACATTTAGAGAAGAGCTAACACCTATCCTTCTCAAACTCTTCTAAAATATAGCAGAGGGAGGAACACTCCCAAATTCATTCTACGAGGTCACCATCACCCTGACACCAAAACCAGACAAGGATGTCACAAAGAAAGAACACTACAGGCCAATATCACTGATGAACATAGATGCAAAAATCCGCAACAAAATACTAGCAAACTGAATCCAACAGCACCTTAAAAGGATCATACACCATGATCAAGTGAGGTTTATTCCAGGAATGCAAGGATTCTTCAAAATAAGGAAATCAATCAATGTGATACACCGTATTAACAAATTGAAGGAGAAAAACCATACGATCATCTCAATAGATGCAGAGAAAGCTTTCGACAAAATTCAACACCCATTTATGATAAAAACCCTGCAGAAAGTAGGCACAGAGGGAACTTTCCTCAACAAAATAAAGGCCATATATGACAAACCCATAGCCAACATTGTCCTCAATGGTGATAAACTGAAAGCATTTCCACTAAGATCAGGAACAAAACAAGGTTGCCCACTCTCACCACTCTTAATCAACATAGTTTTGGAAGTTTTAGCCACAGCAATCAGAGAAGAAAAGGAAATAAAAGGAATCCAAATCAGAAAAGAAAGCTGTCACTGTTTGCAGACGACATGATACTATACATAGAGAATCCTAAAGATGCTACCAGAAAACTACTAGAGCTAACCAATGAATTTGGTAAAGTAGCAGGATACAAAATTAACGCACAGAAATCTCTGGCATTCCTATACACTAATGATGAAAAATCTGAAAGTGAAATCGAGAAAACACTCCCATTTACCATTGCAACAAAAAGAATAAAATATCTAGGAATAAACCTACCTAAGGAGACAAAAGACCTGTATGCAGAGAATTATAAGACACTGATGAAAGAAATTAAAAATGATACTAATAGATGGAGAGATATACCATGTTCTTGCATTAGAAGAATCAACACTGTGAAAATGACTCTACTACCCAAAGCAATCTACAGATTCAATGCAATCCCTATCAAACTACCACTGGCATTTTTCACAGAACTAGAACAAAAAATTTCAGTTTGTATGGAAACACAAAAGACCCCCGGAATAGCCAAAGCAATCTTGAGAACGAAAAACGAAGCTGGAGGAATCAGGCTCCCTGACTTCAGACTATACTACAAAGCTACAGTAATCAAGACAGTATGGTACTGGCACAAAAACAGAAATATAGATCAATGGAACAGGACAGAAAGCCCAGAGATAAACCCACACACATATGGTCACCTTATTTTTGATAAAGGAGGCAGGAATGTACAGTGGAGAAAGGACAGCCTCTTCAATAAGTGGTGCTAGGAAAACTGGACAGGCACGTGTAAAAGTATGAGACTAGAACACTCCCTAACACCATACACAAGAATAAGCTCAAAATGGATTAACGACCTAAATGTAAGGCCAGAAACTATCAAACTCTTAGAGGAAAACACAGGCAGAACACTCTATGACATAAATCACAGCAAGATCCTTTTTGACCCACCTCCTAGAGAAATGGAAATAAAAACAAAAATTAAAAAAAAATACAAGAAATGTTTAACAAAGACCTAGAAGAATTAAAGAACAAACAAACAGAGATGAACAACACAATAACTGAAATGAAAAACACACTAGAAGGAATCAATAGCAGAATAACTGAGGCAGAAGAAGGAATAAGTAAGCTGGAAGACAAAATGGTGGAAATAACTGCCAAGGAGCCGAATAAAGAAAAAAGAATGAAAAGAATTGAAGCCAATCTCAGAGACCTCTGGGACAAAACTAAACACACCAACATTCGAATTATAGGGGTCCCAGAAGAAGAAGAGAAAAAGAAACGGTCTGAGAAAATATTTGAAGAGATTATAGTGGAAAACTTCCCTAACATGGGAAAGGAAATAGTCACCCAAGTCCAGGAAGCACAGAAAGTCCCATACAGGATAAACCCTAGGAGAAACACACCAAGACACAAATTAATCAAACTAATAAAAATTAAATTCAAAGAAAAAATATTAAAAGCAGCAAGGGAAAAACAAAAAATAACATAAAAAGGAATCCCCATAAGGTTATCAGCTGAGTTTTCAGCAGAAACTCTGCAGGCCAGAAGGGAGTGGCAGGATATGCGAAAGAGAAAAACCTACAACCAAGATTACTCTACCCAGCAAGGATCTCATTTAGATTTGATGGAGAAGTCAAAAGCTTTTCAGACAAACAAAAGCTAAGAGAATTCAGCACCATCAAACCAACTTTACAACAAATGCTAAAACAAATTCTCTAAGTGGGAAACACAGAGAAGAAAAAGACCCACAAAAACAAACTCACAACAATTAAGAAAATGGTAATAGGAACATACATATCAATAATAATCTTGAATGTAAATGGATTAAATGCCCCAACCAAAAGACACAGACTGGCTGAATGGATACAACAACAAGACCCATATATACACTGTCTACAAAAGACCCACTTCAGACCTAGGGACACATACAGACTGAAAGTGAAGGGACGGAAAAAGATATTCGATGCAAATGGAAATCAAAAGAAAGCTAGAGTAGCAATACTCATATCAGATAAAATAGACTTTAAAATAAAGACTGTTACAAGAGATAAGGAGGGATGCTACATAATGATCAAGGGATCAATCCAAGAAGAAGATATAACAATTATAAATGTTTATGCATCCAACATAGGAGCACCTCAATACATAAGGCAAATGCTTACAACCATGAAAGGAGAAATCTACAGTAACACAATAATAGTGGGGACTTTAACATCTCACTTACACCAATGGACAGATCATCCAAACAGAAAATAAATAAGGAAACACAAGCTTTAAATAACACAACAGACCAGACAGAATTAAGTGATATTTATAGAACATTCCACCCAAAAGTGGCTGAATACACTTTCTTCTCTAGTGCACATAGAACATTCTCCAGGACAGATCACATCTTGGGTCACAAATCAAGCCTTGGAAAATTTAAGAAAATTGAAATCGTATCAAGCATCTTTTCTGACCACAACGCTATGAGACTAGAAATCAATTACAAGAAAAAAACTGTAAAAAAAACCCAAATATATGCAGGCTAGACAGTGCACTACTAAATAACCAAGAGATCACTGAAGAAATAAAAAAAATACACAGCAACAAATGACAATGAAAACATGACAACCCAAAACCTATGGGACGCAGCAAAAGCAGTTCTAAGAGGAAGTTTATAGCAATTCAATCTCACCTCAAGAAACAAGAAAAATCTCAAGTAAACAATCTAACCCTACACTTCAATCAACTAGAGAAAGAAGAACAAAGAAAACCCCAAGTCAGTAGAAAGAAAGAAATCATAAAGATCAGAGCAGAAATAAATGAAACAGAAATGAAGACAACAATAGCAAAGATCAATAAAACTAAAAGCTGGTTCTTTGAGAAGATAAACAAAATTGATAAACCCTTAGCCAGACTCTCAAGAACAAAAGGGAGAGGACGCAAGTCAATAAAATTGGAAATGAAAAAGGAGAAATCACAACTGACACTGCAGAAATACTAAAGGATTATAAAAGACTACTACAAACAACTATATGCCAATAAAATGGACAACCACGAAGAAATGAACAAATTCTTGGAAAGGTACAATTTTCCGAGACTGAACCAGGAAGAATTAGAAAATATAAACAGACATATCACAAGTAATGAAACTGAAACTGTAATTAAAAAGCTTCCAACAGGGGCTTCCCTGGTGGCGCAGTGGTTGAGAGTCTGACTGCCGATGCAGGGGACGCGGGTTCGTGCCCCAGTCCAGGAAGACCCCACATGCCGCGGAGAGGCTGGGCCCGTGAGCCACAGCCGCTGACCTGCACGTCCAGAGCCTGTGCTCCGCAACAGGAGAGGCCACAGCACTGAGAGGCCCGCGTACCGTGAAAAAAAAAAAAAAAAAAAAAAAAA
>RJWK010024159.1:0-12627 GCA_004363435.1 Platanista minor
GGCTACGGAGGGGTCGGGTGGGAGCAGCTGTGTCTCTGCAGCCAGCTGCAAGCTGGTGAGGTAGCTGTGTCCTCTGAGGGTTTGGATTCAAGTTCTGGACTCATCCCTTCATTCAGCCATCACTTACCAAGCACCTGCTGTGTGTCGGGTCCCTGTAGGCTCCAGGGGTGCGGCAGTAGACAGGACACTCGGCCCCAACCTTCTGGAGGTCACAGCATCAAACACATCATCACGCAGAAACCCGGAGAGTATGACCAGCGCTCGCAGCTCTGCCCTCTGAGCCTTGGTCTTTTAACCTGTTAGATAGGATCCATAGTGGCTGTTGCTGGGGTTAGATAAGATGATGACTGCAGGACAGACACTCCCTGGCAGTTGGTACACTCACGGGAGCACTCCAGGAATCAGCAGTAGGGACCAGGGGCACGTGGCGGGTTCACCGTGATGTGTGCAGGGCTCAGCTCCTTGGAAGGGGAGATGCTCTCTGGTGGGCCCAGGCATGGTGCCCCAGCTGCCACTCAGGCTGCGCCTCAGCTGGAGTGGAGAGGAGAGACATGACCCAGAGATGCTCCCCAGACCGGAAACCAGCCCGTTTGGCTGGAGCTGTGGTTGGGATGGAGCATGGAGGGGCTCGAGAGCAAGCTGGAGAGTTGGGACCTTATTCTGTGTGCCGTGGGGAGCCAAGGATAGTTTTGAACAGGATGGTGGGGTTTTGAACCCTAGTCGGGCCGGGGGTAGGTTTGCAGGGAGCCCCCCACCCCCAGGACAGAGAGAGAAGGCTGTGCCCATGTATTTGGTGGCTCTCAGTGGAGAAGGGGGCTGTAGGAGTCCCACCCATGCAGGCTGAACTGCTTGGGCCCAGAGCCTTCGGGGAATTCCTTGCCTGGTTCCTCTAGGCCCGAGGGTCAAGGGCCTGGTGCAGAAGCGGGGGCAGCTGGCTGAGTGGGCCTCTACGAGGCCATTCGGGTGAGTTCTTCCTCTCCCCCACCAGACGTGGAAGTTCATCGGGGGTAAAGGAAGATGACCAAGTTGGTCCTTAGGGAAGTGAACCGAGTCAGAAAGGGCTTCCTTTTCCTCCTCGGAGCCAAGAAGGCCAGTGGTAACACTCCTGAGCAGAGCAGGGAGGCAGTGGGGGCTTCTGCCTTGGTTTGGGTCACCTGCCTAGTCATTCTCCTGTCCACACTGACCCTTCTCCCCAGGAATGAGGACAGCCTGGTTCATGTCGAGAACCTTTAGCCGAGCCCTGCACCTTGTGTGGCCTGGGCCCCACCCCTGGGAACTTTGGTCAACACGTAAATGATAAGATAACACTGATGACCCTTGCCATGTGCGACAGCGTGCTTGCACTGTGCCTGTGTGACCCCGTGCTCCACTGCGCCCCGTGGACCAGGGATGAGTCTTGCGTTCATGTAGTTGCACGTTGTCTTGATTACAGTCCCGGAAAGTGAGGATCGTTGTTCCCATTTTGCAGAAGAAGAAACTGAGGTTCCGCGTGGCAGCCAGGCTCACAAGGCTGGGTGTGGCAAGGCTGTGTGATCCAGGCTTGTTGCACTCCTCGTCAGGGGGCCAGGCAGGGCTCGGGGCACCCGGCCCACGCCATCATCTCAGGTGTCCACAGTGGGGGGTCAGGGCCAGCGGAGGCCAGAGTCAGGAGCTGAGGTTGAGGGTCGACTAGCAGTGAGCCTTCCCTCCTCGGCTGAGGTGGGCCCTTGGTGGGACACGTCAGCGCTGGGTACCTGGGGCTCTGTTTGAGCACAATGCAATGGCCAGGCTCAGGAGTCAGTGCCCAGTCTTGGGGTGGCAGCTGGGATCTCACATGACATCTCCAGGGAAGCCTGATCTGGTCCCCGCTGTGCTAGCTGTTGGAGCTGTCAAGATGGTCAGAGGTGACAGTTGTCACCATTCTAGATGAAGTAGGATAAAATTGAATTATTACCGAAATCTGAAACTTAAGATCGAAGGGGTGGCACTGAGCAAGTGCCCAAGCGGGGCCACCAGTGGTGGCCTTGATGTGAAGCCCAGGGACCTACACAAAGAGCCCTGGGCTTCTGAAGCAGCGCCTGAGGCTCAGCATGAGGGGCCGGCACGGAGGAAAAGAAGGGCCCCTCCCTCCATGGACCTTCCCGACTGCCCGGGCCCTAGAGAGACCCTGCAGTGCAGGCTGGTGGCCACGAGGCTTGTCCCAGAGCTGGCCAGCGGGGAGAAGGAAGGACACACAGGCAGAGTGTGGTCCTCACCCCAGGTTTCAGAATCCCTTTTGAGCCTCTTTGGAGGCCGGGCGTCCAGAGCAGCTGGATCCGCGTGTGTTCCAGGCGGCTGGCGCCGTCTCTTCATCCTCGAGGTGTTAGGCGGGACAGAGGGCGGGCGGCGTGAGCCCCTCTGCGCCTGGGCCTCCCCTGACCCTCAGGGGAGACAAAACAAAACAAAACAAAAGCCTGTGCCAGGAGGGGCCATAGGGTCCACCCTTGTGACAGAGCAGGACCCCAGGGGACGGAGGCCTGTTGAGTTCTGTATGGGATGTGACTTAATATTTTATAATAATAGATGTAATATTCTAACTAGAGCTCCACCAAGTGGACCCCTGGGGCCTCCCAAGTGGGGTTCAGCGGTGCTCTGCAGTTATGGCCAGTGCCTTCCAGGAGTGGTGACAGCCGTCCCCTCAAACCATGTGGATCAGGGTCAGCAAACCACCATTACGCGTTTTTGCAAATAAAGTCTGAATGGCGCACTGCCATGCCGGTTTCTTACTGTTGCCTGTGGCTGCTTTCATGTTCCAGGAAAGGCCGCATGGTTCTCAAAGCCAGAATTGTTTACTCTCTGGCCCTTCAAGAGAATTTTACCAGCCCCTAATGTAGATGACCCAGTGCCTCAGTTTCCCCATTGGGAAAGCGACTGGAATTTGTTTGACAATTTCTCAAGGAGAGCAAGTCCTAGGAAGGGCCCAGCACCATGGTCTCAGCAGTCATGTCACGCGGGCCACCCAATTGTCTCAGGCTCTGCTGGGTCCAAACTTGGCCCCTGCGCAGCCCTTCCCCATGCTCCTCAAGCAGAAAATAAGAAAGAGGCTCTGGGAGTCCCCTGGCAGTCCAGTGGCCAGGACTCTGCGCTTTCACTACCGAGCGCCCGAGTTCAGTCCTTGGTTGGGGAGCTAAGATCCTGCAAGCCGCGTGGCCAAAAAAACAAAACCAAACCAAAAAGCAGGAGGCGCTGGCGAGGGAGCTGCAGAGAGGAGCTGCGGGAGCTGGTGAGCCCTGGCTAACTGGGGCGCTGTCGTCAGAACAAGCCGTTCCTCCTGTGTCAGCGCACAAAATCACCATTCCTTCTTAAAAATGAAAACTGCGTTCTCCCAGCAGCCTTGCTCTGGAAGCATTGGCTGGGTTGCCTGTGCACTCCCAGTGCTCCCGTCTTTCCCAGGCTGCGCTTCTGTCGCTGCCATGCGTGGAGAGTGTGGACCAAAGCGAGGCTTGTTCATTTCCTCCTGCTTTCGCTCGCTCCCTCGATTTTCTCCCGTCCCTCGAAGAATTTTGGTGAGGCTCTTCCACCCAGGATGGTAGAACAAAACTCAGATTGCAGACAGCAGAGGTTCTCGTCACTCAAGACAAACGCCTAGAAAGTTCACCCTGGTGGGGATCCAGAAACCTCTCTGCTGGCCAGATGTGTTCTGGCCCCCGAGGCAGACAACCAACTCGGAAGTTGCTAGAGGATATTAACTTTGTGGTAACAGAACTTGGCCCGGGGAGGTGGTTTTGGAACAGCATTGTGAAAATAAGGGTGGGAAGGTTGGCTCTGACGTTTAAGAGCCTCAGACGGCCGCGGTTTCTAGCCTGCACTCCACCTCAGGCTCAGTCAACAGAGGCCGGCCTGTCCCAGGGCTGAGCCGCCCCACGCCTGAGAAATCCACAGTCAACCAGAGCCAGGAGGCTGTGGCCAGCGCTGGAGCGCCTTTGGGACCAGGAATGTGGTCGGAAAGTTCTTAGTACAACCAGGAGCCACTTCCACCATCACTGTTGGCGTCGGCCTTGCTGTGAAGCTATCGAAGAGAAGATGAGGTGTGGAGGAGGAGGAGTAGATGTGCGTCTCCCTTTAAAGAAGCTGCTCCCTGCAGGCCTCTCGTCCCCACCTTGTCCGCAGGGCGGCCGTGCCGTGGGCGACTCTGCTCGCACTTGAAGGGTATCCGTGGCCGAGAAGCAGGAAGACCGGGGTTGGGGTGCGGGGCCACGATTTTCCAAAGAAGTGTTCAGCTTCACAGACCGTACAAAGTCTGTAAGTCTTAGCAACCTAAGCTACGCTCCCACTGTGTATAGGATGCTGAGGGTGAGTGTGTGGGCATCAGACGGCCCCCGCCTGGGAGAGACAGACATCTTAGCAGTTAGCCGGGACAAGGCACGTGCTCAACTGAGGACCCAGGAACATTCTGGGGCCCCTGGGAGGCACTGGGTGATGATAATGAAATTGCAGGCCCTTCACCGACCCTCGCTGTGCTCCGAGCACCTCTCGAAATGCCGTCCGTGTATGAGCTCACCTAACACATCAGCCCCGGGAGACAGATGCTGCTAGCTCACACTGCGTTACCGCTGCGGGCACGGAAGCAAAGGCTTGATGAGTAACTTGCTGCAGAGCCAGGCCCTGGCGCGGGTGGGATCTGAGCCCAGGTGGTTTGGCTGGGCGTGTGTGCTGAGCCAGTGCGAGCAGACTCAGGAGGTGCAGGGAGTGGGGTCCGAAGGCTGGAGGTGTCCGGGGCGGAGCCAGGGAGCAGGTGCAGAGGGGAGGGACGCAGCCCTGGAGCCCCGCTGCAGGCAGCCTGCGCCTCTCGCCTCCCTGCCCCGTAGCCCTGCCCCTGGCCCACCCCTGGGGCCTCGCGTGCGCCTTCGTGCCTCGGTCCTGAGGTAGGCTGCGTGGACCCTCGTCCTGCCAGGCTTGTGCAGAAGGGTTTCAAAGGTCCCGCACGGTTGAGCAGGTCTCGCTGAGGCGCGCTTCTCAGAGCCTGAACATACGTGCCCATGTGGGGCCGACCCTCTGTAGAGGGTTAACACCATCAGCGCGTTATCAGGGCCGGGCCTGTGGCAGTGGGCAGGAGGGGACCCGCTGACATCTGTTCTCGGGTCTATGGCCCAGGACCCTTGCGGAGGTGACCCCAGCCTTCTGGTCCTGAGACCTCCTGGGGTGGCACGGTGCCGGGTAGCACAGAAGATGGCCAGGTCTCCGTGCTTGCCTCGTAGGAGCCCCATCTCTAAACACACCAGTGTTTTCTGCAGTTTACTATCTGGCAAAGCTCTCTCCCCTGGCTCCTGCCAGCCTGCCCCTTTTCCCCTGCACTGGACAGTCTGAGGATGAGGGCAGGGATTGACCTGGTTCTTTACCTGTGGGAGAGAAGTCACCAGTCATGGCCAAGACACCTCCGGAGTGCCCCCCGCCAGTCCTGTGGTCTCTGTATCATTTGTGATTAGAATGGCAGCTGCTTTCAGTGGCCAGGTAGAAAAGGGGGCAGGGAGACAGGAGCCCTCAAGTCTGCCAGGAGGCTGTGGAGCAGGCTGGCTGAGAGCAAGGCCTTTGGAAGCAGGCAGAGCTGGGTGTGGCTCTGGCTGTGGGACCCTGAGCCTCAGTTTCCTCATCTGTAAAATAGGTACGATGATAGGGAGTTAGATGATGTCTGTCTCACTTTGAGGGCATAATGGCACATAACAGTCAATTCATGGCATACAGCAATATTCTTGTTGGAATGGGGGCAAACACTTGCATATCAACTCAAGTAATTTCCAGATTCATTATTGTTTCTTCTGGTTACAAAGTTAATACGTACATGTGAAAGATTTGGAGTTCGGAAGGTAAAAGAATTACAGTTCAGAAATGTAAGAACACAGAAAGTGAAATTCCTCTGACATCCACCTGCAGGTATACCGTCGCTGAGTGTTTGGTGTAGATCCTTGCAGTCTTTTTTCTAAACAGCTGTAACACTGAATGGAGACCCTCGCCGCCCCTTCCAGCCCAGGAGTCCATTGATTCCACGGGTTCAGACATACCGTGTGGGGAATGATGACAGGAAATAATAATTTTTTTCCTTCAAAAGAGAGAAATGAAAGAAATACTACTTATTAAAACAGGAAATACACGAGCCTAGTACTGATTTTTCACTCTATCCAATACGAGAAGCAGACACGGTTTAAAAAAAAAGGTGACCACAAAATTCTTGGCCCTATGCAAAATGGAATTGAATTCTTTTAGGTTGTTCGGTCCAACCTCTGTGGTGAATGTGTTGATTCTCTGGTACCATGAGTTTGTGATGATGCTGTTCTCCCTTAAGCATCACAGAACGCTCTCCATCAGCTTGGACACCACGCCTCATGAGATTTACTCAATCCCGTCATCCATTCCGGGGGCTCATTGGCCTGAGTGCAGGAGCTGAGCTGGCCTGGCTGCACCAAGCATAACTTGGCCAGATGTTTCCAGCCCATCCAAGCTCAAGAATCATTTCCAATGTGAGCCCAGTACCACGGACTTGGAGCGGGGCTGCCAACGGGGCAGGGCCCTGCTGCTGTTTTGGTTTTGTTCTTTACGAACAGTTTGCACATGAGTCCGGGGAGCTGGTTTGACCGTGTAATTTTCTCCAAGTGAACCATTCCATTTTAGGGCCGCGGTGCCCAGGAACGCCTGCACACCCACCACAGTCGTGCTCCCCGGAGCCCCCGGCCCGTGCACTCATTCAGGACACGCTTGTTTGTGGGGCCTCTTTTGCTTCCACGCTGGCCTAGTAGAGCCAGGGTGTGCGTTTGATGTGAGAAAACCCAAAAGTGCCGCCTCCGTCGTGTCTGCTTCCCTGGGTCTCGGGCTGGTTTGTTCCCACGTAGGATCCACGTTCGAGGGTATCTCTCTCAACCATCCGTTCAATCCAGCACCTCTCTCTGGGGACCTGTTGTGTGCTGGGCAGCGTGCTGGTGCTGCAGAGTAGGAAAAATAGAAGCAGGACCCCCTTCCCTTCAGATGGATCCCATTCATTCCGGGGCCGTTGCTGTTTGCTGTGTACCTACTATCTGCCGGCCCTGCTCTCAGCGCTGAGCGTACAGCATGGGGCAGGTGGCCCTGTTCCCCAGAAGCTTCCCCTTGTGTGGGCAGTCAGCAGGCGTGAAGAAACCACGTCACAGTCAGTGCTCAGAAGCCCAGAAGCACGGGTAGCAGGGCAGAGATGATGGGCAGAGAAGCAGAAGGGCTTTCCGTGGGGAGGCGGCCTGAGCGACCCCAGCGGCCGGCTGTGTGGGCAGTAGCTGATGGGGCTGCGGCTGGGGGTGGCTCGCACCTGGCCCAGCCCCAGCTCTGCCGCTAAGTGGTGCCCTGGCTGGCGATGGCTCATCACCTGGAGGGCCAGGTGCCCCCAGGGAGGGGCTGTCTCCTAGAATCCCAGCGCTGGCTGGTTCTCGCCATTCCCCTTTCCTCAGCATCTGCTGTCCCATGGTGTTGGCCTCCAAGTGCACGGGAGGGGAAGTGTGTCAAGTCCACGGAGCCCCTGGTTTTCCTGTTGCCGTCCAAGAGGTCTGTGAGTTTTGGGCTCCTCACCAGCCCAGCGGGTCTTGCCCCAAACGCTGAACTCAGAATGGGCTGTCTGCCGTGTGGGAGGGGGCATCGTCGTGGGATGGTCCTTGGGTGTGGGTGGGAGATGGGAGCTGACTGTGTCCTTGAGCTTCTCGACAGCCCTGTCACCTAAATGTGGCAGGACACAGTGGCCTGTCTGGCTGGGAGTGTCCGGTGTGGCATTGAAGTTATGAATGGGCTGCTGGACAAAGGGACTGGGGAAGCAGTCCCAGGCCCTGGAGCTCATATTCCATGTCACCGTCCGTGACCATGGGATTTCCCAGAAGCCTGTGACCTATATGCCTTGGGCTCATGTAACCTGGGCTCTGTTTTGGGACCTGTGGCTCACATCAGTCTTGACTGTTGTCAGAGTGATCTCTGTGCTCTTCCTGTGTGTCTTGCTTTTCAAAGAAGCCAGGGTGATCTGGTGTGAACCTGCCCTCGGGGCTTCTCGGGCCAAACGTAGGTGGGTGGGTAGGCACACAGGGCTCCTACAAAGTGGCTGGCTCGCAGACCCAGGACCTCCAGAGCGGAGAGCATCATGTCAGGGCCACCTGCCGCCCCACCCAAAATGCGGTGCCCCGTCAGCCCTGACCATGCCGGTAACAGAAGGGAGCGAGTTCCTGCCATCGCTCCCGTGCCGTGTCGGGAAGGAGACCACTCCTGCACGTGACAGGACGGGCTTTCTCCCCCAGGCATGTGCTGCACTGCCCCGGCCCTGGAGGGGGGCCTCGGGGAGATGAATCAGGGGGAGTCTGCCTTCCAGTAACTCAGTTCTGTTTGTTCTGCTCTAAGTGGAAAATGAGCCCTCACCACCCTGCCGCCCCGGCCGCCATCCTCACGGCTGCCAGGAACCAGAAGCCCTGTCTCCGGGAGCATCTCTTCCTTCCCATCGTCCCTGTGTGGCAGCCGATCAGAAATGCCCCTCTCCCAGAGACCAAGTTCCACTGCAGTCCTGTTTTGTCCCAGTGTGGAGGGAACATCACTGCTCAGACCCAGGGGTTGGGAGGGCCAGGAGGGCCCAAGGCTTCAGGTCCTTGGTTCTAAGATCTTTTTCTGAGCACCTTGGTGTTGGGTGCCAGCCACAGCATTCAGCTCACAGCGTGTTTTTATCATTTAATGCTTTGTAATTATTTCCTTTGGTAATGATGTGAGCCTTTTTATTTAGGATTACACCCAAGAGTTTCCATCCTTTCCAAATAAGGAAGATGTGGCAGCCTAGCTGGTGCCTGGTATCCTGTGGGTTCTTTTTTTTAAAAAAAATTTATTTATTTTTTATTTTTGGCTGTGTTGGGTCTTCGTTTCTGTGCGAGGACTTTCTCTAGTTGCGGCAAGCAGGGGTCACTCTTCATCGCGGTGCGCGGGCCTCTCAATATCGCGGCTTCTCTTGTTGCGGAGCACAGGCTCCAGACGCGCAGGCTCAGTAGTTGTGGCTCACGGGCCTAGTTGCTCCACGGCATGTGGGATCTTCCCAGACCAGGGCTCGAACCTGTGTCCCCTGCATTGGCAGGCAGATTCTCACCACTGCGCCACAAGGGAAGCCCCTTCTGTGGGTTCTTTAATGGTTCTGAGCATCCATCCTTCCTTCCTGAGTCCACAGAGTGACCTGACAGCCTTCAGCCTGGGAAGGGTGCTGACTGGAACTACCAGAAGCCTGCCAGGTGGAACCCCGCCCCTGCAGTTTGCCAGCTGAGCCTCTGGCCAGTGCTGGTTAATGTAAAAACATAAGCTAGAGAATCCAGCTGGCACCAGCCCTGAACTGGACGACAGGTGTCCCAGACCTGGCCTGGTGTGGACCCCTCCCATCCAGCCAGCACATTAGGGTCACAAAGTACGTTCACACGCCTTGCCTGTTTCTTCCTCATGGGACCCCTCTGAGATGGGCTCTGCTCGCCCAACTTACAGATGAGGAGAGTGAGACTCGGGTGGAGGGCCTGCGCAAGGCCACACAGAGAGGACGTGGCTGCAGAGAGGACCTTGAGCCCAGGTCTGCCTGTCTCCTAGCCTGATGCCACCACCCCACTGGGACCCTAGCGACAGACCAACAGCCCATCCCACCTTGGCTGTTGGCAGAACCACTTGACAGTATAGAGGGTGGAGAGGGAGGCCTGGCTGCCTGGGACCCTGGCAGTGCCCATCTGCTTTTGGCTCCGTAGATACCCCTGTTTAGTGGGCATCAGAGACCCCAAGCAGGGCCCTTTTCTTGCCGTACGCAACCTTCCTGGTGCAGAGGAAGCCAGCCGCCCCGGCCGCAGGTACAGCTCTTCCCGAAATCTAGAAGACACCACTTCCTGGCCTTGAACGTGGGGCTTCCTCAGAGAAACTCATCAAAGCCTGTGTGAGCTGGAGGGGGGCTCCGCTCCCCAAAGTGGGCATAGAAATCATCGACCTAAGTAGTTTCGAGGAGCGAAGCAGTACGGTGTTTGGGGTACTTGAGGTGCAGACAGGCAGCCGCCAAGGCTCCTTTTGGCTGAGTTCTCTGCAGGGCCCCGGGGGGACCTGATTGGAAAGTGCTGTCCTGGCCTCACGAGCACGGGGCTCTTCCCTCTTAGGGCTGTCGTCAAGAGTCTGCTCGTGGCCAGGGCACCGGGCGCCCCAGGGAGGAGGAGCCCTTCTGGCTGCAGACCCTTGAAGTATTTGGTTGGTGGAGCCCATGCCCACGTAGGGCATCCGAGCCTGTGTGCACCCGTGGGCTGGGGGGAGACAGGCGGGGCCTGTGTCCTGGGGACTCACCTGAGAGTCTCAGCTGGAAAAAGCCTGTGTCCTTCCAGAGCCTTCCTCTGGGAGTCCTGCTGCTCCCCACAATGAAGGACTTGGGGCCCGGAGCTGGGGATCAGCAGCTCCAGCCCTGCGCCACCGTGCTTCCCCGTGGCCCTGGGAACACACACCCCTCTTTCCCACTAGCACTAGACTCCTGGTGTTAAGCCTGGCGTGTCGGCGCCCGGAGACACCAAACCTCGCTTGCCGCCTTCAATCCCTTAACTGCAGGCGAAGCCGCTGAGGCCCAGGGGAGGGAAGCGGCTGTGCCGCAGTCACCCAGCAGCTTGTCACCAGGGCTGGCAGGCTGGGACCAGATTTGAGGGCGGCTTTGGACCAGGCGCCTTCTGAGAACTCTCCAGAGCCCACGGCAGAGAGGCCACGGCCACAGCCTCTGCCATCGGGCAGCAGCGTGCACAGGGCGCGTCCTCGTGCCGCCCAGGGCCCCCGGCGCTGGATGCGGATGTGCTGTGTGAGTGAAGAACCCCTAAGCACTGTTATGGCTCAGACCTACTGAGTAGAATCACTTGGGAAATGGATGCTTTTCCCCTCTGCAGGGACAAGCTTGGGTAAGTCTCGGAACCTAAGTGGAAAAGAGGCCAGGAAATGAAGAAACCTTCCAACCTGTTCCAACCTTAGAAAAAGTTCTCATTCTTACCGTATTTTGATGAGTCTGAATTGTGCTGGGTTTGCGATTCCCAGCCACGTCCTTTGGGAGGGGGATCCTGGAGGGCAGGGACCTGTCTTGCTGGTCCCTGAGCCCCTGGAGCTCAGGACAGTGCCCGGCACACAGTGGGGGCTTCACGGATGGGGGTGAATAAAGGAGCCAGTGAGTGAAGGCTCCCTGGGTTGAGAATGGCCCTCAGGCTTAGGTCATCCTGATGCTGGGGCTGGCACGAACATTCTGGGCTTGGTCGGCAGGGGCCGCATGAGGGACTGTGGGTTCGTGTTGGAGGAGCTGGGTCGCAGGGTCTGCTGACCAGGGGCCGGAGCCACGTGTCCACGGCGGGGCTCACCAGCTGGCCCTGTGGCCTCGCTTCTCCAGAGTGGTCATGCCCCAGGGCAGGAAGTCAGCTAGCTGACTGCACCGCACTGCCCAGAGGAAGAAGCCAGGGAGCTACTGGGCTGGGAGGCTGGTAGAGGAGGCGGTGGGAGAATGGGATGCTCAGTCTGGACCCCGGGGCCTGTTTGGAGGCCTGTGCTTTTGTTCAGCAGCTGGACTTCTGTCGATGTACCTGTGGGTCAGGAGCAAGCCTGGGCCGCCGCCGTGTCTTGTACTTCTCCCTTCGGCCACCCTCCTCAGCTCCACCCCTGCCTGTCCCGTGCAGCCTGCAGGCTGCAGCAGACCCACCAGGACTCCAGGCGGCGCCCTCTGGCAGCTCTACCCTCCAGCCTCCTGCCCGTCAGTGCCCGAGGGAGATGGAGCTCGGGGCCCTGAGCCGGGCGCTTGGGCCTTGACTCCTGGTTTCAGGCTGACCGAGGCCATCAGAGGCTCCGGGGGTGGGCTGAGGGGCAACCTTGTCTCCTCTCCCTGTGGCGCAGCAGCAGAAGCTGACTGGGCAGGACAGAGCCTTTGCGTGGCCTCCGTGCCTGGCCCTGGCCTCTCCACCGCCCTGCCTCACGGCCTCCTTCACTGCTGCGGCTTTGGCTTTGGGGCGGTTTGGGCAGGAAGTGGCCTCTGCAGGGAGGTTGGGGAGCCCTCGGGGAAGGGAGGTGCACGCAGCCCAGCAGCGCCCCTCAGCGCCCTCCCAGCCCCCAGCAGTTCCCACTGTCCTTCCTTCCTCGGCGCTCAATGCTGAGGGCAGGAGAGAGCTCAGAGTCTGGAGCACACAAGGTCCACGCTAGGATGAGCCTTTTCCTTTCAGATAAGCCTCCCCCTCTTAAAACAAACACCAACGGCTAAGGGAGGTTAGCTTGATTGGGGGACTGGGGACATTTATACTGGGGAGATAGAGGCTGGAAACTGGTTATCAGCAGAAGAAATGGTTTCTTATCTGGAATAGGTCCCTTGGGGAGGCATGAGGTAGAGAAAGAGCACTGCCTTGGGAATTCAGGGGACTAGTGTTTGAATCTTGGCCTCACCACTCTCTAGCCAGGTCACCACTCTGAGCCTCAGGTTCTTCATCTGGCAAACGGGATTGATAACTTACTTCACAGGGTTGGTGTGAAGATCACACACCAGAGGGTGTGTAGAGGGCCAGAGGGTGTAGAGCATCTGGCACATCCGGCCACACTCTGGATGCTCAGCAAATGGTAGCTACTGTCGTCAATATCACCACCATCGTTGTTACTGCCATCATCACCACTAAT
>RJWK010024159.1:12727-28671 GCA_004363435.1 Platanista minor
CACCACCATCATCACCTTCAATATCACCACTATCATCATCACCACCATCATCACCTTCAATATCACCACTATCATCATCACCACCATCATCACCTTCAATATCACCACTATCATCATCACCACCATCATCACCTTCAATATCACCACTATCATCACCACCACCATCATCACCTTCAATATCACCACTATCATCATCACCACCACCATCACCTTCACCATCACCTTCATCACCACCATCAGCTGCTTCATCATCATCTAGCATGCAGGGTCCATTGAGAGCACTTAGAAGATTGTCTCGTGCCTAGCTCTCTGAATCTTAAATGGAATACACCTACCATCTCTTGTGTGCTGCAGTGTGACCTGGGCTTCTGCCTCTTCAAGAAGGCTCTTTCACCTTTGGCCTCTTCCAACTGGTAGAAAGTTCTTCCTTGTAGGGAGAGGTCTTCTTAGTTGCTGTCTTCTTAGCACTTACTCTGGGAGCAAGGCAGAGCCTACAGTATCTTAAAATTATCCTAGACTTAATTATATTACTAAGAATAAAATATTCTGGCTCCATTAGGGAGGAAAGTCGTCTGGTAGATAATTATGTCATCTGTGCGTGTCACCAAATCATCTTGTTATGACTTTAGCTCTTAATGCTATAAATACCTCAGTAGGTGACTAGAGATCCGAGCACACAACGGAGAAGGAGGTAGCCCGGGGAGAGGCCTGGGGGTCAACCCCACCTCTGTCGTTCACTAGCTGCACAGATCCTGAGCAGGTTACTTCTTTGGGCCTCAGGGGTTTTTTTGGATTTGCTTTGGTTTTGGTTTGTTTTTCCTGAAAAATGGGGTTAACAATACCTGCCTTGTGGAGGCAGCGTGAGGACTGGAGATACATAGCATCGTCTGTGGGACGAATATACATCCAGTAAGTGTTCGTTGCTTTCGGAGCCTGAAGGAATGGGAGGAATGAAGTGCACACTTCCCAGCACGTGCCGGGGAGAGCACGATGCTGTCAGGCCACGTTTGGGGGTGTGGGGGGCAGCTCTCTGGTCCTGAATCCTGCCGTCTTAAACAGTTGGGCGCCGCTCACAGCAGGCATCCTGCACACAGTTGTGCGAACACGGACCCAGGCTTAAACTGTGGAAGTTTGTTTAGAACTGGCATTGTCCACGTCTGTGCAGTTGTTGGGGGTTTGGCAGTGCCCTGTGGTGTGCTGTGGAGCAGAAGTATGTTGGGAGGGAGCTGCTGACTCATGTGGAGGCGGGGCTGCCGGGACTGCGCGTCCTGCCTCCCACCGCTGCCTTTGATGCCTGGGCCAGCGTGCCGGGCGGCGCCCTGTCCACCCGTCCCTCTATCTTGGTTGGTCAGGTGGGTGGTCAGAGGGTGCCAGGCCAGTCCAAGAACAACGTGGGGGCCTCTGCCGAGGTCGGTGTGCTGGTGTCTCCTGAGACGACAGTGTTTTCCCCTAGGACAACAACATGAGAACTTCCAGTAATCAGGGTTGGATTCCTCGCTCCCAGTTTTGAGGATGAAGAGACGCAGAAGGTGTTAGCTGGCACCCATAATTCTCAGAGCTTGAAGGGTTCATCTAATCCTGTCATTGCACGTCTGGGGAAACTGAGGCCCAGAGAGGCGAGGCCCTTTGCCCAGGGTCACACAGTGAGTCAGTTGGCGACAGGGCGGCGACTAGCCCCTGGCCCTCTAGCACTCTGTCGCCTGCCCTTCCCCGCTTGGCACCTTCCCCAGCAGGCCTGCAGCTGTTCCTGCAAGTTGGCAGGACGGGGCTCTCCTCTCCCACTGGTTTCCTTCTGCTGCCCTGGCCCACACCCTGCGCCTCCAAGTGCCTCTCTTGTGGCCAGCACTTTCCACTGGCCTCCGGTGACGCTGAACATTCCTCAAGGGCTGGGATGCTGCTCTCTCTTCCCAGGGCAGCTTCCCACGATTGCTAATCCCGGCCAGGCCTCTTAGTGGCAAGAGGAGCCCTGAGCAGGCAGGGCGGGCACCCAAGTTCTGGCGGTGCGACTTTCAGCTCTGGGGCCTCGGGCAACTTGCTGAGCCTCTCCACGCCTGCTTGCTCATCTGCAAAGTGGGGATGAGGAGGGCACTTCAGGGCTCGCTGCTGGTCGGGGTGCAGTCGAGGGCTCTGCCGCTGCTGTTTCAGTGGGTTCTCTTTTCCGAAGCCTCGTGACAATTATCCTTGAGGTCTCGCGGTCATGCTGCCAGGTGAGCTGGCCAGAGACCATTATTGCCATTTCACAGATGGGGGAGATGGAGGTGCTGAGGGGGGACGGAGGTGGTTGGTGACTCTACAGCAGGTGGTGTAGAGCCCAGCCAGGACCCAGCAGGCTGATGCTCATCCACCCTCCCCCTGGTACCCACTCCCCCAGGCTTTCCTCTCCACGGAGAGTGTGGGCTCATGGGTGCTGGGCACGCTGGTCTGTGGGCAGCCATGCCCATCCATCCCTCTCACACTTGGGGGTTTCCCGCAAACGTTTCCAGAGCCTTCAGTATCTTTGCTTTCCAGAAGCTTTGATGCCCCCGGCGATCCCAGAGAGAGGGAGGGCCTTCTCAAGGAGGAGGAGTGTGCCATTTTGCCCTGCAGAGGCAAGTGGATTTCAGCATCTGAGGGAAAACCGACGAGGCAGGAGTCCGGGGGGTGGCAGCCAGCTCACAGGCATGTCCCGTGCATTTCCTGTTGATGCTCTCTCACCCACACCCACTTCCTCTCCATCCCTCGCCCCACCCTGATGCCCTGCTGGCAAGTAGCTGAGTGCAGCTACCAGTGCGCTCTGTGTCGGCCTCCCTGGCAGTCTGGGTGCTGCAGGGAACCCTGACCCCAGTACAGTCCCATCAGAGTCCAGAGGCTCTTGCTCTGCATCTCTCAGGAGGCCCGAGATCAGGAGGCCCGAGATCATCCTTGGCTCACCCCGGGTCTGCCCTCGGCACTTGCAGCCAGGTGCCGGGGCTCTGCCACACCCCAGCTGGGACCCTGGGCACGTACCCTCGGTCCACGAGTGTGTGGGGACACACGCTCATCCTCTCACAGCCGGCTCGGGGGTCAGGATCCAGCACCTGGTGGGCCCTCAGCAGGCTGCCTTCCCTGCCTTCTCGCGCCTGTCCATCCGAAGGGCACCCCGTGAATCTGGGGCCTCAAGATGGACAAATCAGCGTCCAGCTTGAGGCCCTGAAGCACTGGATTGTCGCGGTGAGGGGCTGGGAGCAGGAGAAGCGGCCGAGGCCTGGGGGCCTGGGCAGCTGCTTGGAGGGAGGACCTGCAGTGGCTTTCTGCCAGCCATTCTTTCCCGTCACTGGGGCTCAGAGTCCCCATTTCTAATAGTAAAGTCGAGTCTCTCAGGGAAGTGTACGTTAAATGAGATGGTATCCCAGCCAAGTGCTCAGCAAACGCTGGCCCGAGACCTGGCCCCGAGCCCCCTTCAGCAGCCTCAGCCCTTCCCGACTGGACTCTACAGAGGCCGGGCTGGTCTCCTCCTGCTCTGGGCCCCCAGGTGGGGCCCGGTGCCTGCCAGATGGGCCGTGTCACCCTGTCACAGCCCCTGGGGCTGATTACAAGGGTGCCTGGGCACCTTGCATCCCGTGGATGGGGCCTCCCTTTAGACCTAGAGAGAACGGCGTCTGTGCCTTCACACCTTGGCTCTTTGCTCGTCACAGGCCCTCCTCCTGCAGTGGGGAAAAGACGCCCGCGGATCTCCCCAAACCCCTGGGCGTCCACCGTGCCTGCTTCCACCTTCTGTAAGCATATGAGTCACCCCAGTATTGCAGGCTGACAACTCAGAAAGAAGGGAAGTCGGAGTTCACGTGAGGGGGGTGGGTGCAGACTGGTCTCCCTGCAGCAGGAGGAGACTTGGGGAAAAGAGCCATAGAGAGTGACTGACCATCGCCACCTGGGCTGGAGGGCAGGGATGTTCTCACCATAAACCCCTGCGTCCATGGCGAACCCAACCTTATGCCTTCAGCCCTTGGCCTAAGGTCCCAAAGGCCCAGGGCTGGGAGGAAAAGGACCGAGGAAGGACATGGAGTTGGTGGCATGACAGTGGGAGAGCCCCATTTTGGGGAAGCCAGTCAGAAAGGTTCCGTTCGTTCTAGGATTCCTTCTCCGCTCGGCTGGAGAGTTGCGTGTTTTTCCTCCCCTGTCCCGTCAGGCACTGAAGACCTGGGGAAGATGTTTGAACCTGTTGCAGGGCCATTGTCAGCCCTGAAGCCGCAGTGGGAACACTTTAAGGCACCGAGCAAATGCCTAAGAGAAGGAAAACCGAGCTTCCAGAACAGGGAGAAACGCTGTGCTGTTGAGACTAGGGCAGTCTCGCAGCTTCGGCTGCGTTACATCTGGGACTTGATGATTCTTCGTTGGAGGGAGAGGAGCTGCCCTGCGCTGGAGAATCCCTGCCTGTACCCACAGGTGCCCAAAGTTCCCCCTCCCCCAGGTTATGGCAGTCACCTAGAGGCGACACTGTATAGGTGAGGCTACTGACTGGAATGAAAGAAAGATCTTGACCTCCCCGGGAGCTGCAGCCCCTGGGGCCCTGTTACATGTCTGGCCTCAGACAGGAGATCATCTTCTTCCAACCTGGGCAGTAGCAAAGAAGAGGTGCCGTCTCAGGGCCCACTCGGCTCAAGTGCCATGCAGGCTGGGTAGGGCAGGCCGGCGGGACATCCTGTTACCTGAAGACACAGGCAGCGTGGGGTCTGCGCCCCTGAGACGGGTTTGTTAGTTTTGTTCTCCCCATCCCCGGGGAGAGACCCCAGGAGCTACGAAGGATGGTGACACTGTCTGATGGCTTCTTGGCCCACTGCTCCTGCTGGCTCCCGGGCAGTGCCAGGGTCTCCCCGATCACCTCCAGGGAGGCCAGGCAAACAGGCATTTTGCCAGACAGCCGCCAGCAGTGTGCGCCACTGCTTTTCATCAGAAAAGGCGCCTGAGTCCCCTGCCAAAGCCCAGAGCCATCTCCCCCATTAATCAAGATTTCAGGGTTCTCGGGAAGATCTTAGCAACTGCCTGGCACGAGCCCGACTTGATTTACCATCACCTGTCTGCCCTCAGAGCTGGCCCCGTCCTCTGCCCTGCCTGGGAGCGGGACTGGAGAGCACACTGCCACACCAGGGCCACCCCTGGCCTCAGAGCCTGTCTCAGGAGCTAAGACTGCATCTCTCAGCAGGGCCTGAGGAGGCACTGGCTCGGAATTAGTGTTATTTTTACTATAATTCTCAATGCTCAATTTCTTTTAAACTTGAAAGAGGAAAGGGAAGCTGGACCAGAGTCCCAGATATTCCCTGGAGGGAGACGTTGAGCGCTGGAGAGGTGAGGCCACAGAGCCGCATTGCGTGGAGGCGTCCAGGGAGCCCTGGGCTGGCCGTCTCTTTCTGCACGGAGGGCTCGGCCCAGCTCCTTGCAGGGCCACAGCGCGCCCTGGGGCTCCCCTGGTGAGACCCAAGCCTGGTCCTTGTTCTGCTGCCGCCCCTGAGGCAGGGCACCACTGCTGGGGTCCTTGCCTCGCAGGGCTGGCCTCTTCTCCCACCCACGCGGCTCCTTTTCCTCTCATTCAAGGAAGAATGTGAGGGGCAGGCCCCACGGGTTCCGGGTACAGCGGGAGCCACCTTCACCCCACTCAGGGGCAGATGCTCCGGGCTGTGTCGGGTCCCACGGCAGAGGGGCTGCACACACCATCCCCTCTGTCTCCCGGCCTCCCGACCAGGGGAGGCTCTGGCTGGAAAGGCCGGCCCAGGCTGCCTTCCTCTGCGTCCCTCCCCCGTTCCCATCACGGCCGCCTGCCCTCTCATGTCAAATTCTTGGGCCTCTCGGAGCTCTCCAGATGCCCCCTCCCACCGCCATCTGGGAAACCGGCATCCGCAGCTTCTCTGAGCAGCCCAGGGAGGTCTCTTCTGGCCTCCCTCTGCGGCAGCAACCTTTGAGCGGTGCCTTTCTGAGAAGTTCTTGGGGGAGGACCTCGTTCAGTGGCTCAGATACCCGGGTAATTTGGAGAAGGGCTGCTGAATGCCGCGTAGGTCAGCTGGAATTAACGCGCACTTTGTTCAGAGAACAGAGTTGCCACCCACATCTTCATCCACTGCTGGGCTAGGAGCTGTCCTGGAATTCTAAAGGGCACTGGAGGCGGTGGTGGGGGTGGGGGGCCGGGGGCACGGAGGACCCTCTGTCCCATTTCTGGGGGTTCTGACTTGCCCCCATGGAGCCAAAGCTCCTTGGTTTGCTGGCAGAGCTTCTGAGGGGTGGTGGCCACTTGGTAGTGCTGTGGTTAGTGGTCACAGTGCTGGCTGTCCCTGGGTGAGGCTGTGTGTATGCCACGCACTGTGCTAGCCCAGCAGCTCTGCAAGGTCACTTTCATTGTCAGCGCTTTCCAGCTGAAACAGGCCCAGAGGGGCAGGGTGGCTGAGCCTTGGGTAAACAGCTAGAAAGTGGTGAGGCCTGGGCCCCGTCTTCCCCAGACTACGACTGTCTCCACAGTCAGTGACCCCTGGCTGGCCAGCTTGCTGTCCGCTGGGCGTCCTGGGAGCAGGCATGGGATGGTGAATTTATCCCAGAGGCATGTCAGCCCTGTAGCAGGGCTGTGAAAGCTGCAGACCGGCCCCGTCCCACCCACGCCAGATTTGCCCTGTCTTCCTGAGCAGGTTCGGGGGCCTCTGGCACATGCAGGGAATGCTGGAATGTTCCGGAGACCCCAGGGGCCAGGCTCTTCTGGGGACTGATGCCGGAGTGGGCCCTTTCCTTCCAGAGGCCCTCTCTGCCTCTGAGGATGGGGTGATGGTCTGAAGGGGACCCATCCTCCCAGACTGCTAGCTGCCCCCGGAAGAGTCCAGCACTCACAGTCAGGCCTTGTCTCCTGAGGCCCCCGTCTTCACTCCTCCCCAGGAACAGCCTGGGAGGGACTGTGCTTTTAATTAGCCTCGTTTGGGAATGGCAGCTCTAAAGCCCTGGGAGGTGAATGCGGCTGCCTTGCTTTTGGAATCCGCTGCCAGTGGACACAATGTAGCCGTAGGAATGAAAACTAGGAAGAGAAAGGCCCATCGGCTTGGGTTTTTAATTGGCACCATCCTCCCGGCCCTGCGCCCGCCCGCCAGCCCTCCCGGGGCTCTGTTTGGGCGGCCAGGCCCGGGCTTCAAGTGATGGAGCCTTTCACAGCTTCAGACTGATTTAAGTGGCCCTGTATGGGTTCCCGCAGCCCTCGCTGAAAGAGCACGGCAGCGTCGCCACGCGGATAAACCCTGGGAAGTTGATGAGCCACCTGCGAGTGGTGAATAGCAATGACCGCTGGGAGCCCTGCAAAGCGGCTGCGCCTCCCATGGCCTCCCATGGCCCCGGGGTCCTACGGGAGAGAAAGGACATTTCTCAGGCTGCAGTTAATTTTTTTCCCCTAATCGGTTGGAAGTTGCTCTCTTGTTTTCAGCTGGGTGAGTGGGGTGCTTAGTTCTGTGCGTCTCCGTTAACCTGAGCGCTCTGACCGTTGATGTCTCTCCCTCGAGAGACAGAGTGCGGCTTTCTTTCTCATTGGCCAGTCGAGGAACGAACTTTTCTGTTTGTGGTGTGTGTGTGTGTGTGGGTGTGGGTGTGGGTGTGGGTGTCTCCCTCTCTCTTTCTTTCTCTAAGATCATCTCAAGCTAAGAGTGAGAAAAAAGGCATATGTGAGAGGTTCTGCCTCGACAGGTCCCACAATACCTTCAGGAATGTCAGTTTTTCTTGCTTTCATGAAAACACCATGAGGTCTCACTTAGAGGGGACAATGGCGGAGATTAAAGAGGGAGACGGTGCGAGGGAAAACAGAAATTAGAAAAGCAGCTCAGCCGACTGCCGGGGAGCTTTGTGGTGCACTTTGAGGGAGTTTTGTTCTGGATTCTCCAATCCTGCCGGAACAATTTGGGGGGAAATTCTTAGCTCATACTTAGTTTTGCAGTGAGAACCCATTTTAAGTGCAGAAGAGAGAGAAGGCCGCCCTCCTCCCAGGTTTCTGTGAGTGTGTGTGTGTGGGTGGGTGTGTTTGGGGGGCTGCTTCAGGGCCCTTGTTCCCTCTGGGGACTCTGCGACCACAGGGCGTCAGTCAGCCTGGCTGCTGTCACGCTGTGGGGGATGCCTGCAAGCCTGCTGGGCTGCCAGGGTGGAGCCACCACCCCAGGCCGGTTGTCCTGCAGAGAGGACGTGCCAGGCTTGAGAAGGTGGCATCTGGGGCTGTCTGGGCTCTGCCAGGCAGCCCTTCTGTCGCAGCAGAATCACTCTGCCCGTCCACCCCCACACCCCACCCCACCCCTTGAAGCTGGCCTGCTTTGGCCACAACAGCCAGGAGAGGCATTGGCACGACAGGGGGACCCGTCACTGTGGATTTGTCCACAAGTGTGGCTCCGGCTTTCATCGCCTGTCCGGCCGATTGCTAACACGCCCCGGCAGGGTCAGTGTCCTCGAGGCGGCGAGAAGGAAGGCTGCTCTGTGCCCTGAGCCCACGCGGAACCACCCCTGGCTGCGGCTGCAGTGACCCGCCAGGAGGGCCTCCACGGCTCATTTTCCCTCCAGGTTTGCAGGACAGTGTGTGTGTGTGTGTGTGTGCACATGAGCACGTGGCACACACGTGTGCGTGCCTGTGCCATTTTGTGCAGAGCGTGGCCTGAGCTTCCCACTCTCACTTGGTGACCTTGGCAGGCTCCTCGGGCCTCAGTTTCCTCATCTGTACAGTAGGAGCCCTGACACTTGCCTCCTAGGGGCTCTGGAGGAACCTGCACATGGTAGGCGCCCAGGTCAGGGGAGTATGTTATCAGTTCTCTTCTTCATAATAAGACCCGCCTATCTGCTTGCAAGACAGAGGGTGGAGACGGGGCCCTCTTCCTGTGGTCCGAGGGGCAGGGACCCAGCCTGCCCGGGGTGGGCCGGCTCTGGGGCTGCTTTTCTCCTAAGGGCCTGGTGGTGGTTCCCATGGGGATTTTAGAACCTTCTCTCCCGAGGCTCCCGTTTCTGAGTGAACCCGGGCTTCAGCTGATGACACACACAGTCTGGCGGCTCCTTTTTGCGGTAGCCACTTGCAGATGGAAAGTGAGGGACTTCCTCGTGGGTTCTGTGCGCTTTCAAAATCACCAGGCACTTTTTGTGTGTGTGTGTGTGGTTCGCGGGCCTCTCACTGTTGTGGCCTCTCCGGATGCGCAGGCTCAGCGGCCATGGCTCACAGGCCCAGCCGCTCCGCGGAATGTGGGATCTTCCCGGACTGGGGCACGAACCCGTGTCCCCTGCATTGGCAGGTGGACTCTCAACCACTGCGCCACCAGGGAAGCCCCACCAGGCACTTTTACAAGAGAGGAGTAGGCTCATTCCCTGGCTTGGGCTCAGCCAATGATGGTCTGAAGCTAGGGGCTGGGGCCCAGGCCCGGAGGCTGGTCTCCTGGCGGCGGGCATCTCATTTGCCACGTCGGCTCCATCACAGCTCGCCTCACCCGTCTGGACGAGGACGGCCACGAAGGGGCCGCAGTCAGATGGACCCCGCGATCGTCGGTCATTGTCGGAACTGCGGCATCTTGAAGTGATTGCGGGATGGCGGAGCTGTGTGTGTGTGTCTGTGTGTGCGGTGTGCATGCACACACACATGAACTAATTTTACATCTAAGGGGAAGAAGGGAGCAAGGGCCGAGCTGGGACCCTTGGGAAGACGCCAGGTCCTATGTGCACCCAGGCGCTGTCACTGGGCCCTGGCTGGTTTCTCTTGTGGGTCTACCTCCTTGGCACTTTGAGCATTTCCCCTGACACGTCATCACCTGGGGTGACTCCAGGCAGCAGTTATACACTTGCGGCCTTTGCCCCTTTCTCCCATCTGGCTGAGGGCCTGGCCCGTGTGGGGCCAGGCTGGGCACACCCTCCCTCTGGCCCCTGGCGGGGCTGCTGCCTTGCTGGCGTGTGCACCAGGGAGGCCGTGTCCTTTCCCGCTGTCTCTCCTTCCGGGACTCGGGCCCTTGGTCTCAGGGTCAGACTGCCGGGGTTCAGATCCTCCCCACTTACTCCCCGTGTGGCCTTGGCAAGTTCCTGAGCCTCCAGGGATGGGAGTGCCCCCGTCCCCATTCAGGGGGTGTCGTGTGGGTTCAGTGGGATAACCCCGGGAAGGTCAGGGAACATGCTTAGTAGACATTAGTCCTACTACCATCAGAGGCTCCACGGCTGCTAGGACATGAGAACGAACCCCCAGAAATGCCTTGACTTCGTTCCTGGAACAAGGCAGGATTCCAGGGGATGACAGGTGGAATTTACGGTAGCGCAACCTTGTGGGTCGGTTTTCTCTTTATGTGAAGAAATGTCTGGATGGAAGAATGACTGAGGGCTTCTCCGGGCCTTGCACATTCCTCGGGGCCATCTCGGAGCCCTTGCTGTCATAAGGGCCGTTGGCTTTTGTAGTTGGGAATTTTCACCAAGTAGTGGGCAAGCCTTGCTGGGGGTACTTGGGGGGTAGAAATTAGGTTGGGTTTCTACCCCGGATTCAGGCGTTTCTGGCAGCCACGAGGTGCAGGGCGACGACGGGTAAGGGCACAGACAGAGCCGAGGGTGAGCCTGGCCCACCACTGGCCCCGTGGGACTTTGCCCAGTTACCTGGTCTCTCTGCCTGTACGCAGAGGTGCTGGCAGAGCCCGCCTCTCAGGATTAGATGACGAGATAATGGAGCGAGAGGGTCACCCAGCTTGGCCCCGGGCATCCACCTCAGGTGTATTCACTTGGCAAGTGACTGCGAGGGCTTCTAGATGCCTCGAGATGCCAGTGCTGCATTTACATGTCCTGTCAAGCACTTAAACAGTGACGAACAAAAGGGAAAAAACAGAAAAGGAAAAAACTAAGCCTGTCGGGAAATTCAGTTGTGTTGAGGTGTGTCCCTGGGAAAGTCAAAGAAACAGGGACCCACCCTGGCCAGCCCTTCCGGAGCCCACGGTCAAGGCCTCCAAGTGGGAAGTGCATTCTGTCAGCACACTGAGGCCCTGAGCTGGGTCTTCCACGAGGTAGGCATCGTGATTCCATCACGCCTCTGAGTGGAAATGGCTTATGCAGACTCACTCAGAGCAGCACACACTCCGCTCCTGTGTCTGTCTGGTGGCACAGGGTGTGATGCTCCAGGCCACACCTGTGCTGCTCAGGACGTGCCCTGCACCGCCTCTTTGGCATCTCCAGTGCGCTTTGTGAAAATGTCTCCCAGGGACTTCCCTGGTGGTCCAGTGGCTAAGACTCCGCGCTCCCAATGCAGGGGGCCTGGGTTCGATCCCTCGTCCAGGAACTAGATCCAGCATGCCGCAACTAAGAGCCCGCGTGCTGCAACTAAGACCAGGTAAAGACGAATAAATAAATATTTTTTAAAAAACGTCTCCTGGGTGCCTGCTCCTGGCCTGGAATCTGGATCTCCTGCTAGGGTGGGCTTGGCCTGGTCCTGGTGGAGAATGCTGGGCCTGCTCCCCCTACCCCTCAGCCCAAGAGCCCCTGCACTAGGGGTTCCCTGACAGGGTTTCCCTGGGCAGCAGAGACTGAGGAGTCTTGGGCTGGTGGCCACAAGCATCCAGAGAAGTTCGCAAGCACCACGCGAGCTCCCAGTTCTTTGCAGCCTCCCTGGCTCCCGTGGTTGTCCCCTGTCGTCCCTCACTGCAGCTTGGAGGAACCGGGCTCCAAGAGGGGTGAGACCTCAGGTCACCCTGGGGCTCTGGACAGAGCTGGGACTCCATCCAGGGATCCTGGGCCTCTGCTAGGCCCCTGCCCTGCTGCAGTGACGGATTTGGCTGGAGAGACTTGACTTACACAGGTGAGAGGACAGGCCATCCCAGGAAAAGTGCCTGCTGGACAAGAGTCCGGGGTGAGCCCCCCACCCTGTCCTGTAACTTGAGTGTCCGGGCTGCCTCCAGGTGAGATCGAGACTCAGGAGAGGCGGTCCTCTAATGGGGCCTCCGGGGCTCGGGAGCACCAGAGCCCCACACGGTGTCCCTGCCATTCAGCCCTGGCTCTGCAGGAGGGACAGCCGAGCCCACAGAGGTGGAATGTGCCCAGGAATGTCCTGCCACACCCGCTGCCAGCGGGCACGTCCGTGGCCACCTGCCCTGCCCAGGCACGCTGGCGGAGTCCAGCCACCCCTCCTCGCCCCCGCAGGACTCTGGTGTCCAGGACAGGCCAGTGCGGCCTCTCTTTTCCCCAGCACGCCTGCGATTTCCGCTCTCACGGGTCACTTCCGGTTGGGACAGCTGTGGGTGAAGGGCTCTCCCTCTGTGGCTTCTGCCTGAGCCCCTCGGGGCAGGGCCGGCCCTCCTTCTCCGTCATGGTGCAGCTGGACACCGCAATGTGGTGTGGAGATCCCGCTGAGCCGGGCCCTGTTATGATCTCATTTCAGCCCCGTGACAGCCCCACAAGGGCAGTTTTATCTCTCCATTTTACAGATGGGGAAAGAGAAACTCTGGTTGCACAAGGAGGCCGAGGGAACACGTAGTGGCAGACGCAGGATTCCACCCCAAATGGATCACCATTTTCAACTCTTCATTCAGCCACCCAACCCCGCTCCTCCAGGCATCAGAGATGCGGCCAGCAGACTTCTTCCCTGGCCGAGCCCTCCAGAACCCTGCCGGCCAGCCTGTGGGGCAGGGAGCCCCCAAGAGGCCTTTGTAGGGGCGGGCAGGGTGTTTTAGCTGGGCTGTGAGGGGAGAGAGACTTATCGAGAGGATGATGATCCTGGCTGAGGGAGGGCACCCCCAGGAGAGCTTAGTGCGTCCAGGGAGCCTGAGTGGTCAGGGAGGGCGCAGGCAAGGCAGGGCGGGGACAGCCAGCCTCCTGCAGGACTAGCAACTCCCTCGTTGTGTACTCCGTGGGCCCAGGACTTTCCGAGGACACACCCAGTACGTGACAGGCTGGAGCCTGGGGCCAGGTGACCACACCCCCTCAGGGGTGTCCTGGATACCACAGTGCCCTTGGGGCTTGCCTGTCGTCTCCCACTTTCCGCTTGAGGCTGCTGCGAGGTCCTTGGGGACCACCCTGTCTCAGGACAGGGGACAGATGGAGGCCACGAGGGGAGCAGGGTTTGCCTGAGGCCCTGGAGCTGCACCCAGACCCTGTGTTTGACGTGCCCGCGGTGCTCGCTCTCCCACGTGGGCCCAGTGCCTCCCTGGGGGAGCCGTCGCCCTTGGACCAAGTCACAGAGCAAGAGAGTGGGGCTTGTGGCTTGTGACGTGGCCAGCTTTGTAGCCAATGAGGAACCCCCCTGTGGATTGGCAGGGGGACCCTCCTTGATGCTGTGGAAGTGAGGGCAGCCAGACATTGTGTACTGGCCCTCTGGGGCCTCTTCCCAGTGGCCCTGCCGTATCCCTCTCAGGGGACCTGGACAGACCGGGTCGCCCTGTGGGTGGTCCAGTCGGTGGGGACAGGCCCCCTCGCCTGGGGCCTCCAGCCCATCCCTGTTCCCCGAGCCTGCCCTCCCAGTCTGGCTACGTCCTCAGGCTCCGAGCGCGAGTGCTGTCTGGGACCGGCCAGGGTCCTGGCTCCCAGGAGTTGAGGGGTGCTGGGATTATCCTAAGATGGTTGGTGTAGGCTCTCTTGGCCTAGGGTTTGCCTGGAGTTCAGCCTGATTGTGGCACGTTTTACTTGGATTTTCCAGTATTTGGTCTCGGGAGACGGCCGAGGTTCCAGACGGCAGACGTGGGGACGTGCATTTCTTTCTCCTCTCCGGCCCTCTGGCCTTGGGCCAGTTAGCTGGGAATCAATGCCACGTGGCCACTGCTGTGAAGCCCACTCCTCCAGTGCCGTTGATGTCAATGTGGACGCAGGAGCCAGTGGTGTGGGTTGGATCCCGGCTATGCAGGTGGCCTCTGGGCCCTGCTCGGACACTGTCCTCCCTGAAGTCAGGGGCCGGGGGCCTGGAGGTGCAGAGCTTGGAAGGGGTGGAACCAAACCAGAGAGGGTGGGAATGAGGCCAGGGCACCTGGTGGTCCTTTCCAGCAGGAGGGGAGCACTTTGTCCATGGAGAGGGTCAGTCTGTCTGTGAGGGGCCTGGGGACTGTGGGCTTTAGGAGTTTTCCGTGCTGAGGCCTGTTGGAGCAGATCAATCAGTCGTGTTTCCACGGTGTTTGCCTGCCTTTCTTTACGATTTATATTTTATCGTTGAGGGGAGAAGAGGTCCTCCCGTCCCCGCCGCACCAAATAGAAAGGAAATCCAGCTGAATCTGACACTTTGAGCTTACTCTTTGCTTTTCGTGGGTTCACCAGGTGTGGAAATATGCAGACAGGTGGAAGTGGGGACTCTGTGTCCACACGTAGCACAACTGCAGACACCTGGCCCACACGCCCATCCTCGGCGTGTGTCCCGACGCTCCCTCGGCACCGGGCCTCTCGCAGGCACGCGGGGGCCGTTCCCCCAGACTGTTTCTGACAAACAAGCAGCCACCTTGCCCTGCCTTGGGGCAGGGCCGGGCAGCTGCTCTGAATGGCGGGCACCGGCCCATTTGGGCAAGGTGGGCGCAGTCCAAGAGACGGGCCTTGTTTGGGGAAAGCTGGGGTTTTGGGTGCAGAGCAGCCCCGGCCCCGCCTTGGGTCACCCACAAGGCCCGGCAGTGCTCTCCCATGGAGTGAGGACCCCAGGCCAGCCTCCACCAGGCAGGCGGGGAGCCCTGCAAACCTCTAGAACAGTGAGATGTTTCCCAGGGATTTCCCCCTGCCTGTGTTTATGAGCCCGCCTTCCAGCCCCGGGAAAAGGCCCGAACAGCCGACTGCCCACAGGCAGATGTCTGGCACATGTGTGGCCCGTTTGCCGTTCAAGGGTTGGCCCTTCCTGATGTTTTCACGTCTTGTGCTCGTGTGAAACTCAGATTTAATTTGGTGATTATTAAATGCAGGAACCCGGTAGAGGGGAGGTTTTTTTTTTTTTTTTTTTTTTTTTTTGTCTGCACAGTTTTGCAAAGAGCCATTTTTTTGGTCATGCATAAGCCTTGTTCCTGCCAATAGGAGGAAAGGAAAGTCAAAAAGAACTTTGGTGGAGAAACATTACAGTGATTTAATATGGAGATGGTGTGGGAGGGGGACTTCTTTTTTTGAAAATCTGAGTGACCGTTTCAGTAAGATTTTTTGGGCCTGTGAGTCATCCTCTTTCATTCCTAACTTAGAGTGTCCTTTCCTTTTAAAATAAACACACACACATATTTTTTGATAGTACGTTCACATGTTCAAAAATTAAAACAGTATACAGGGAAAGTCTTGCTCCCATGCCTCCCATCCCCCGTGGCCTCAGGTTAGCTCCTGGTTTCCTGTGCTCCTTCTAGAAATCCTTTATAAAAATACAGGTAAAGAAGAAGGCTCTTGTTTTATTCTCCTTTCGTATATGGAAGACAGCACGCTAACATCTAGTTTTCTGAATCTTGCTGCCTTAAATAATAGACCCTGGAGTGTTTCTGTGTCAGAGCCGAGCCGCTGCCGCCTTTTTTCCAGCACCAGGAGGGAAACGTGCCTGTGGACCTGCCCACTTTCATTCCCAGGCCCCGGCTGCGGACTTCCAAGCCGGGGGCAGTCTTCTCAGCTGTGAACTGCATTGCCCGTGGGTCCTTTCAGACTTGCAGGTGTACCCTCTGTGGGCACATCCTGCCACTAGGGTGGCGGGTTGCAGGTTGTACGCACTTGTCGTCTGGGAGGATGTTGCCCAGGTGACACTGAGGGGGCCCCACACCAGCGACGGGTGCCCCAGGTGGTCCGTTTCCCCACCTCCGCCTCAACAGATTCTGGTCAAATGTGGATTTTGCCAACCGGATAGGTGAAAGATGGTTTCTCGGTGTCATTTTAGTTAGCATTTTTCTAATCAGTTGAGCATCTTATAGTTAAAGGTCATTCAAATGTCCTCTGCTGTATTCATTTGCCCTTAAAAAAAATTGAGGTGTCGCTCTTTTTCTCGATTCTACATTAGAGAGATTAGTTTTTGCCTTGCTATGAGTTGCAAATATTTATCTCTCATTTGTTCTTTGTGTTTT
>RJWK010024160.1:0-28570 GCA_004363435.1 Platanista minor
GATCTTCCCGGACCGGGGCACGAACCCGTGTCCCCTGCATCGGCAGGCGGACTCTCAACCACTGCGCCACCAGGGAAGCCCTATTTTACCATTTTTAAGAACAGCAGTAGCACTATGAATGTATATGTTTATAGAAGTATATGTGTTTATTTTACCTAGGAAAAAACACTGGAGGGAAATAAACAAAAATGATTTTAAAAAATGTTTAGTTATCAGAAGAGAGGGAACAGGACAGAAGGGAAAGGATGGAAGCGTAACATCTCCAAATGCATTCTGATACATATTTTGCTTTTGCAACCTTATATTTAATATTCAAAATGTAAAATTAAAATTAAAAACCCAATCTCAAAGCACTGAGAATAAACTAAAATGAATGAATATCATTGTATATCAAAGTACTGACATAATTGAGAGAATACTTTTCAAATGATTTTAGATATTGTTTTAACTATATATCCTAATAAAATATGTTCTAAATACAAACACTACTGCAAGACAATTTATTAATCTAACCATTAAAGTTATATTAGTGTTAATATTTTGACATTTTTTAACTAGGAAAAATATAAGTAACAATGCTAATACTGGTAGGGACTAACTTTCAGAAAGAAATGAAAAGGTAAAAATATAAAATTAAAAGTTTAAAAAAATAGTTTACTGCTAAATTTCAATTATGAATATCATATATGAACTTTTGTTAGTTGTTTTCTTTTCAAAAATATAAATTAAATATTAATTGTATATTATTAATTAATTAAATAGAATAATTGAACTCTCCTAAGTGGTAAGCAGTGTGTTAGGCCCTGGGAATATAAAAATGTCTCTAACTTGGTTCCCATTGTTAGAAAAAGTGTAATCTAAAAGTTCCCATTGGATCCAGAGATAGAGACTTAGAAGCCTTTATCATAGAAGTCATAAGAAAGCACGTTGCAGTTATTATTTTTTGTTTGTTTGTTTGTTTTGTTTTGCTTTGACATTCCAAGGAATATCTGAATAAATGATTGTTTCAATAATTACTCAAAATATTAAAACTATTTTCCACATTTGCCTTGTAATGCCACTTTATACAATTATTCACTTTATATGTTACCCTTTGATTATTTTTTTATTCAATAGTCAAAGAATAAAAAAATAAAAAAATGCATGATGCGCTACTATTTTAATTATTATGATTTCATCACTCACATCACTTAAATATGGAGATACAAGATGAGCTCATAGTTTTCTGGAACAGACTTCACAAACTTCTTATCAAACAGAATAAAAAGAAGTGGCATAAAAGCCTACAGTGGTAATGAGTGATCAAACTCATCCTTGCAGTTTACAGAATGCAGTTCATTGTACTTATAGATATGGAAATCTGTCTGCCATTTAAGTAACTAGTCAAACAGACAATTATTTTCTTCAGAATCTGCATTGAGACCAAAATATACCCAGCATTGCATCAGCGTTAAAATAGTTGCTGCAATTAGACCTCTGGGTGATAGTTTATAATGGACAAAGTTAGATTGCAGTGGAAGGTGAAAACCATAAAATTTATTGTGATCCATTTGTAAATACTGAAGTGATCTCAGAGAAATTATAATGGATAAAAAGGAATCAAATATTATTTTCATATGTATTTGTTTCTTCAAAAATTTTAAATGAAACTATTGAAAATATAGGCAAATCAATGTACATTAATTGCCAATGATAATCAACTGACAACAATTTTAAAATATTCTCTACCTCTGTTTCAAGCTATTCTGTAATTTTTAAAAGCCATTAAATTTGTACCATGAATTTTGTACTATGTAATATAATACCTTTAAAATACAATTGAAAGAAATTAAATTTAGAAACACAAAAGGAAAATAAAATCTACTGTTGACATAATGAGTGCAAATTCTCACAGAAGTGTAAAACTTTCTGTTATCAATTTAGTAAGAGGGAAGAGAAAATTTCATCTGCTGAGGGATTATATTTTAAAAGTTGTACATTTTAAGTCACTGAAAGTGTTAGCAACATTTATGACCAACTACATAGTGAGTTTTCCTGCCATAAAGTACACTGCATTTGAATTATATATGTTCTCCAGGGTAGTATTTTTTTTTTAATTCACCCTGTAAATTTTATACCCAATTCTGCAGTATACATACTCAAATCAAGCCTATTACTGCAAGATAATTAAGATTTTCATAAGTTGTTTAAGAGAATTGTATATGTTCATAAATCCTAGTTTTAAAAATTTTACTTCCCACATTGACCTCTTTAGAGCAAAGATTGAAAAAATTTTCTGTTAAGGACCAGAGAGCAAATATTTTAGGCTTTGTGGACTATGTGGTTTCTGTCGCAATATTTATACTGGAGAAGCACTACCTAAAACAAAATGTACACAGTTAAATACAACCAATAATTTATACTAAGCAAAGAAATAAATCACATAAACTAATAAGAATGCTCTTTTTGTAAGTAATATGATATGTAATCAATTTTCTAAACTGATTCTGATGTCAGTATAATTTATATTGAAAATGTGTTCCATTCTAATCACAACATTTAAAATTTTTCCAACCCAGAATATATATATACATATATATGTGTATATATGTATATATATATATATATATATATATATATATACATATTCCACAGCATTGTGCACTTTTACTAGATTCAGAAAACAGAACAGAGAGCTTAAAATCAGACAGAACCATATTTGTGTATACAGAACCTTGTGTGTGTGTGTGTGTATATATATATATGCATGTTAAAAATTCCGTTGGGACCATATCATGATATTAGTGACATTTACTTTTTTTTTTCGGATAGCCCATATACCTGCTTTAAATTTCCAATTTATCTGGCCAAATACATAGTATCTGGTGGACACATGGTGGCTCCACAGGGCATGAGCAGCTGTAGCATATCTGAACACTACTTCATCTTGCCTCTTGATTCTCTGGCTGGAATCAAAGCTGTCAATGACATCTTCCTCAAAGATAGAGTTCTGCTAAGGTTGAGAAAAACAGCAGTCTCACCATAATAGAAATCTCTTATCCTTAATGTTTTGTCACTGCCAAAATAAGCTAATGCTGTCATTGATACACTTATTCCTAAGGAGGTATGTATAAACGTTGGGGTCTCCTGGTTCTCAACTGAAATTCATAGCCATAAGACATGTGCATCTGTGAGGAAATTCTTTTGATACCCTTCTCTTAGTAAACAATCTGTTTCTTGTTTTCTAGTGACCAGGAAAGCCTGTCACTTATACTAATTTAAAACAATTTTTATAAATGCAAAGAAAAAATAAAAATTTGAAGGCAAAAATGCATAAAAACTAAGTGGTTTAAAGAGAGTCTGAGAAGGGAAAACCAAACGGCAAGAGATGATAATATAATATTTACTGAACAAGTATTTATTGATACCTAAAGGGAAATGCATGAAGGAAATTAGAAGATGAACTATAGAAGTAGTCTATCACCCTCTATCTAATTCCACTATTTTATTTCTATTTCTCTTCAATCAAGAGCTCCCATTTGTGGTCTCAGATTTGTTCTAATCTCTCAGCCAATTCTGACAAAAGTATGAAGTGTTTAGGGTCTCCTAGGACCTAATCCAATATGTCTTTGTATTAAGTAAACCCTTTGGGAAGAGAGCTTCCAGTAAGTAACAGTCTCGGGTTATGCACAATTTATCATCACGAAGTCCATTTTTCTGATATTGAGTTTCTGTGTCCAAAATCTTTATCTTTCCAAATTGTGAACCCATATGCTTATCTAAACTTTACTTTTGTATACATTCTAGATATATGATCAACTAACTTGTCTAATATACCTGATTCTTGAAAGTGTTAGTTCCATATGTAATGGCTAGTGCCTACCCTCTGAACCACAAAACAATACCTTGTTCTGCCTTTTGTGATCAGCTATCTCATATGCCCTCCTGGACTTATCCTGTTGGATTTCTTTAAGCAAACCACTGCCTTATTACCTTAGACCCCAATGCTGACTCTCTTTGAGCTACCCTAGGCACTCTGTCATGTTTCTAATACTGACCTATAATGGCTTCAATCCTGTAATGTAGGAGCAAATCCTGGGTTAGGAGTCAGGCCAATGTCTGCTTTAACCCTTGTTTCACTACTCCCATGACAAGTTTACCAACATATTCTTAGACTGAACAGAGAAAGGCAAAACCTGTAATGGTGTCCTGTGGTGAGTCAAATTTATATTTTGAATCTGTTACTTACTGAGTTAAGAATAATTTGACTAAAATAAATCCAATTTAAGCATATGAAAAGGGAACTACGGGAAGAAAATTGGTGGTGACCAAAGAATTAAAAAGAGAGCTGTAGAAATACAGGAGAAAGAGGGTTACAGGTGCTTAGGTAAGTACACAAATGACTATATTTCACACTATAGTAAAAGGTCAGTGACACAACAGTATTTATGAGGATTGAGTCAAGAGCAATCATACCAAGAAGCGAATGGAAGAGAGGTGCCTCAGATGAGATGGGCCTTCATGGGAATTTCATAGAAGATAATATTTTCATGATCTAGGTCCATAGTGTGTTTTGGGAAGGTAAAGATACAAATAGTCAAGTTTGTCTTTAGCAAACAGATGAAAGGGATGCCTAGAATGTAGGTTGGACCTTATGGAGGAGGACTATAAATACTAAACTGAAAATGTTCTTTTTAGTTTGCTAATTAATGAGGAACCAATGTTGCTTTTTATTATGAAAGGTGATCTCATTATTGTTTGGGATAGGAGAAATTGGTGACTAGGCAACCAGTTAAAAAGTTACTGAAATAATTTAAGCAAGAACTAATGCCAAACTTGGGTGCTGTCACTGGAATTTTTAAGGTGCAAAGATAACCCAAGGTCTGACTGAAACTGACTGAGTATAAAAGGAAAGAGAAAAAAAGATCAAAGATGATTCTAAGCTGGATAAATAGGGGAACTGTGCTATAAATAGGAAATCATGATGGATAAGTTGTTTCTCTTAGGGAAATCTGATCAGTTTTGGAAAGCCTAGATAGAGTATCATTGGCAATTCACTTAAGGGAATTGGGAAGTATGGCATAGCTGGGACTACGAAGTTCATGTATAGTATTCTGAAATTCTGATATTGCAAAAAACCAAAGATGGGAGGAAGGGTGTAGAGGAACCCCCATTTATGATTGGCTGATATTCTAATTAAATTTCACCACAAACCACCTCCCTCCCAAATTATTATTTGGGACTATAGAAGAAATATAAGAAGGAAAAGAAAAAAAATAATAAAAATCAAGCGAACAGGTCAAAAGAAATTTCACTGCAAAGGTTTTTGAAATCCAAATATATAACATAATTATATTAAATTTGATTGTTAAATATGTAATGAAAGTGATCATTATATATTTATATATATAATGATGTATATATGATATATTTTTATAACTCCTATATTTCCTATAGTACCTAATTTTGAATCTTTATAATAAATAAGTACATCATAAGAAACCAATATATTAATAAAGAGCAATTACATGTACATTCATTAATAAATGCAGATGACAACAAATCAGCTAGCAATGGTGTAATAAAAAGAAATAATTGTTTCTAAAGTAACAACAATATTTTCAAATCTGTTAATGACTTTTCTAATACATCATAAAATTTGAAGTTACTAATATAATAAAACCCATAATATCCAAAGCAATTAATACACATATTAATTAACTACTGATGCAATAAAATTCTAAGAAAGAAACATAATTAAATTAAAAGACATGCTATTTTATTAAAAGGTTTAAAAAATAGATACAAACTATATGAATAGCTATATCAGATTAAACAAATGCTTTCTCATATTCAACTCAGATTAAATCATAGTCATTTCCATTTAGCAATTTTAAGGTCTTGTTTTCAAAGCAGCTTCAATTATTATTTTATATTTCAGCACCTGGAACACTAATAGCACATCATAGACAGTACTCAACAAATTCTTTTGGAAAAAATGAATGAATAAATGACTATATAAATCAATTAACTGATTTCTCAATAATAAAAGTTATTTTCTACTATATATTTACAATCGGTAAGAATGTGTGCTGAATAAAAGCAGCTTAATTATCGTATTAATTCTCACGTGATTCTATGAGACAAGGATCTCTCAAATAAGGAAACAAAGTTAGGAATGATTATGGAATTTTAAGGTCTTCCAGGTAGCATAGAAAGGAGGTGCTATGGGAACCCTGTCCATTTCTTCCCGAAACCATTGATTTTAAAGTGCTATCTTGTACCACATTTTCCTTTCTTTCTCAAAGTCTTTCCTCCCTATTTATCATTCATTTATTTTCTGAAGAGTCATCCTTACAGATATTGCTTTAAATTTTTGGTCTAATGTAACAGTGTCTACTCATGTTTTTATTTTTGCCATTCCTCATCAGAGGAATCTGATCAGCTAACCTTAGGTGGCTCATTGTCATTCAAGAGAGTAAGACAGCAAGTCAATGAAGTTTTCTGTGCCTGATCGTCTCCACTGGTAAATTTAAAATATACTTGTTCAGCCTATGTTGCAGTTGCTCCAAGGATTCATAACCAGTAAATACTATAATTCATCAATGTGAAAAATACCCTGAAAGACTAAATGTTTTTCCAAAGTATCTAACATGTTGAGTTTTACTACTCATAACTTAAGCTTACATATTATGATTTTATATATATATATATATATATATATATATACACACACACATATATACACACATATTTCAGTTTATGGATTTTAACTTCCTTCTAGTTTTGTAAATATGCTTACCTATTCTTTTGTACTCTTTCATATTCCTTCTTGAATATGATTAGGTTTGCAAAGCTTACAGATTCTCACTATGGCTTTCCATTTAAAATCTCCAACATGTTTATCCTTGATTCTTATACTTGTTGGTTAGAAAGTTACTAATATTATCTTTTGAATGACCTAATGAGTACAAACATCCTGATAAGTTTTGTTAGTATCTGGCAACCCTGCCATGACTGATAAAAATAAATCATAGCCTACATCAGTGTGAGAGCAAAGCTCCATTGTAGAAGAAAACTCATTCTGGTGTGTATAATGAGTTTTTGAATACAGAACTAAATTATATCAGCAAAAAGTTTCAGAGTAGCAGTGTATTTAGATTGCTCTATGAGAGAAGGTATCTACCACCTAATAAAATTCTTAATAAGTCTTATAAAAATATAGAAATTTAAAGAAAAGGGAAACAGTTTTTTTTTTTCATTTGTGCTGAATCTGTATGTGGCTGAGACAAATTGAAGTGTATTAGAACGGGCTGGGCATATCAACTCTTCAAGTCTTTTCAGTGAATGTTAACTCCTCAGTAGTCTGTGATGTTAGCTAAATGGGGAAAAACATGTGAAACACCTAAAAATATGTCTTCAGCCTCTTATCCTCAAACTGTAAGCATACACTTTTGTCTCAGGCTTCAAGGAAAATCCTTTCTCTCTGCATCACAGAGGAGTAATTATCATTACAAGTCCCATTCTAAATTTTGTACCCCCCAAAACAACAAGGTCTCTTTGGACAAAGTCTCTATCATTCCATATTTCTTCATTAAGCGACTTTACCATCAAAGTCTTTTTCATAACACTTTTGGTAATACCATGGAAACCCCAGCACCCACAGTCACCACAACCATTTCATTTTTAAAAATATTGTCTCGGTGACTACCCCAAAGCAATGAAGTTTACTAAAAGCTTAGTTTTCATTTCAGCTAAAAGGACTCAGTGTGTGTGTATGCATGTTTGGATTCCTGTACGTTCTTTTTTTTTTAATTGGGGTATAGTTGCTGTACAATGTGATGTTAGTTTCTGCTGTACAATGAAGTGAATCAGCTATATGTATGCATATATCCCCTCCCTGTTGGACCTCCTTCTCACCCCCCATCCCACCCATATAAGTTACCACAGAGCCCCGAGCTGAGCTCCCTGCGCTATACAGCAAATTCCCACTAGCTATCTCTCTTACATATGACAGTGCACATACGTCAATCCCAATCTCCCAATTCATCCTGGCCCCTCCCCGCCATGTCCACACATCCATTGTTTACATCTGTGTCTCTATTCCTGCCCTTCAAATAGGTTCATCTGTTCCATTTTTCTAGATTCCACATATATGAATTAATATACGATACTAGTTTTTCTTTCTGACTTCACTCTGTATGACAGACTCTAGGTCCATCCACGTCTCTACAAATGACCCAATTTCATTCCTTTTTATAGTTGAGCAATATTCCATTGTGTATATGTACCACATCTTCTTTATCCATTCATCTGTCGATGGACATTTAGGTTGCTTCCATTTCCTGGCTATTGTAAATAGTGCTGCAATGAACACTGAGGTGCATGTGTCTTTTTGAATTATGGTTTTCTCAGATTATATGCCCAGGAGTGGGATTGCCTTTTCTCCAAACCCTCTCCAGCATTTATTGTTTGTAGACTTTTTGATGATGGCCATTCTGACTGGTGTGAGTTGATACCTCATTGTAGTTTTGGTCTGCATTTCCCTAATAATTAGTGATGATGAGCACCTTTTCTTTACTCACACAGCTAAAACAGAAAATCTCTCAAATACAGTATTATGAAGGCTTTAAAGTAACTAACTATAAGTGACTTTGCCCTATTGGCATGGCTTCCTGTCATGTAGGGGTAACATAAATATAAAGCAAAATGTCAGTCTCAAGATATTTTTGGTTTTACTTGATGTCACCCCTCCCCAAGGGAGCCTACTAAAAAGCAAAACAAATTACCGTAAGGGACTTTGCTCACTCATAAATAACCTTGCAGTTGACCTTCTCACTCTCCACCAAAAGAGGTTCAGACACTTCAAGTGCTTAGTGAAATACATAGGTTTAACAGTTCCTCTGTGTAACTTGTGTGTGTGTTTCTTCTTTTCCAATTTGCTTATTTGACAAGTCAATTTCCAAGAGAAGACTTAATTAGACCAAATTAGACTTCTGTTGCTACAGAAGAATCTCTTAAAACCAGCATTTTTCTCCAATGCCTTGTGCCTGAGATTTAGGGGGTCTGTTATAAAAGGCAGGACTTTCTTACTAGAATACACAGACTAGATGATTGGGTCAGAGTAACAGTTACCAGCATTGTAGAAAAATGAAAGCAAAATCCCATTAAATGTTAGCAAAACTATGATTTATAGAAAGAGATGAAATAAATGAGATATAATCTTAAACAAAGGCAATATTGAAACTACTAATTTAACTATAATTATTCCAAAATAAAGTCACTTTTTTTTTTGGTACACGGGTCTCTCACTGTTGTGACCTCTCCCGTTGCGGAGCGCAGGCTCAGTGGCCATGGCTCACGGGCCCAGCTGCTCCACGGCATGTGGGATCTTCACGGACCGGGGCACGAACCCATGTCCCCTGCATCGGCAGGCAGACTCTCAACCACTGCACCACCAGGGAAGCCCTAAAGTCACTTTTAAAAGTACTAAATAGAATGACTACTTCCATTATTTCCATGGTAAAAATTTTTCATTTTATTCAATTTACTATTTAGTTCTCTTATCTTGCTTTTTTCCTCATGGAGTCTGAAATATATCCATAGCAATCATTAAATTGCTGTCATTTATTTTTGCTAATTTTGGGCTCATTTCAAACACAAAAATGACAATAATTAATATTTATTTAGAGCCTTTACTGGTTACATTACTTCAATAAACATTTTTTTCTTTATCTAATTGTTTTAACAACTTTCTTATCTATTAGACTGATGACAAAACTGAGGTTCAGGGTGAAAAGGAACATATACAAGGTCACATAGGTGGTTAAATGAAGTAGCCAAGATTCAAATTTCTCTTTTCGAAATGTACATCCTCTGCTCATTTTCTCTGCATAATAATTGAAAGGACTTTAGTGATCATTAAGTCCAAACAGCTTATTATAATGATGAAGAAACTGATGTTCCCAGATGTTAAGTGCCTGGCCACCAGGAGGCTTGAGGCATACAGCTTGAACATCAACTAGTTGCCTCTAAGCCATTAATTGTAATAATTGCTGAACTTGCAGCTTTGGTTGCTATGTCCCAGCATTTTCCTTGCTCATTTGATCTGAAAACAAACATGAAATCATATGATGAAAATATAGCTAATGGTTTTCTTCCTCACACTAGTGTTTCTCGGTTTGTCTCATCTTTCATATAGCTTCGATATCTTCCTTTATGGTGGATAGTAAACTCTCTTAGCATAATGTCTCTGGAAATGTCTGCATGCCAGAAAATCCAGAGAGTAAAAAATAGGAAAAAGTTAAAAAAAAAAAGTCCAGAAAGGCTAAAAGAAGCACAAAGGAAGTGGTCTTTGAATTTGGTTAGTAATGCAATCAGATTTAATCTTTAGGTAGATGATTCTATCAGCCAAGCATAGGAAAAATTGAAATCACTTTAAATGGGTAAAGAGTACTAGCCTTTTTTCTCCCATCAAAGGTGTCCTAGATGATTTTCCCAATTAGTGTAATACAAGAGAAATTATTACTCTATAGAAATGAAGATGTTAATGTAACCTACTAAATTGCAAAATGTTTTGAAAAGTGTTTACAAACAGCAGAGTTGCAAGCCTTGCAAAGTCTAAATTTGAAAAGCATATTAGTTGAATGCTTGAAAGTCATTTACACCAAGAATATTTATTTGAACTTAACTGTGCCCAATGAAACCTAGCACAGCAGTGAAAAGTAAAGGTTGAATTAATGTCTGCAACTTGAACAAGAAAATGAGCAGTAACTCAGCAGCATGTATTTCTTTTTTCATGTGAATATTCATTTCACACTGTCTGCTACCCTGTAGCTCATTATCTCACTTTTAGAAAAGATGATTTTTATTGCAGGGTATGTTCCTAATTCCCCTGGAATACTGAGATATTGGATACTTTTTTTAACATTCATTTTAATAAATTTTATACATATGCATATTTTGATTGCCTAAATTTCAATCAATATCAAGAGATTATTAAAGATAAATAAAAGGAAGCAGTAAAGTTTGTGTATCAATTATCTATTACCATAATAACACTATATAATGAATTATTCTAAAATCAATGGCTTGAAGCAATAAGTACTTATGCGGCACACAGGATAGTAGATCAATCATTTAAACTAGACTCAGGGGTGCAGTTTTAATCTCAAATGGGCTCTCTCACACACCCTAATATTTGTGTGTCCACTTCTGATACATTCTAGTAACCGATGAAACTCACAAGGCCAACACAGATCCAAGGGAAGGAGAAACAGACTCCATATCTTTAGTGAGATATGGTGAAAGTCTTATGGCAAAGGGTAGAGATTTATTGCAATCCATTAGATATATACATAATATATTCTATGAAAATATTGCAGTAAAATCAATTTTCTTAGTGAAATATTTTATGACATTTAATACTTTCATGAGTTAAGACACTTTAATTTAGATTAAAATTGTTCCACTGTATGTGCATCTTCTTAGAATTACAGATGAAGGGAAACCTTTTTTTATTAAAATTGTTATTATTCATTTTAAGGTCATTTAATGGACATTTATTAAACACTTATCATGTGCACATTGTGCTATGTGTTGGGGGAAAAATGACGACCAAACAGTCAAAGTAGTTCCTACCTGTGATGGTTAATTTTTACACTACTCGATTTTTACACTCATAAATTTTGCAGTATAGTGAATTCAATAGCGTCATTCAAAATCCTCAAAACATGGGTTAAGATTTTTACAAAATTAAAAATAAAAAGCTAGTAGATTACTGTGACCATTAATCCATTGTTAGGATTAGGAATACATTTAGAATGGGAAAGCAGGGTACTCAAGTTGATCATACCATTGGGGAAAAGAGCAGCAGATAAATGTCACAAAGAATATTTAAAATTTGTATATTTAAAAGATGTGATTCCTTAATATGAATATCCAGTGTAATTTGCTGACAAATTAGTTAAACTTGAAAATCTGTTAAATTATATAATATTCCCCCACATTACTTGTCAATCTATATCAATTTATATCCTGAAGAATCCATTATAGAGTAAGTTACAATTTACAAATCACTTTCACATGTTTCTTTTATGATTTGTAAAACAAATCTTTAGATAGGCAAAACAGTAATTATTAGACATATTTTGTAGATAAACTTAATTTAGAGCAGTTATCTAATCTGTTCTTGTTCCTCAACTGGTGCATGTTGGAATTAGGACATTAAATCAATTGCACCTGATAGCTAGTCTAATGTTCTGTCTTTATAAAGTCTGGCTTAAGTTATCTTCTAAAAAAATGGTATTCCTATTTATATATGATTGCCCACTACCATGCTACTGTGAGAATTCATGAGAATTCTTTTCATTAATAATAGGTAACCTATGTTTTCTCTGGCATACATTTGAATTAGAAGGGTATATTTATGGCTTAAGTCCCAGTTGAAAAATTAAAAGTGACCTAATTTTCCTCAAAACTGTATGGAATTTAGGAAATGCCCAGTGATTTATGAGGTAGTTCAAATATTTATTACTTCTGAAAATCATACAGTTCTTTGAGATATCAATCTCTCATTAGTATGTCCCCATGTGTACTGTGAAACATCTCTAAAAACCATTCTTGTTGAATACTAAAGTGAGGTCCTAGACTGTAGTGCAGATGCAGAATTCATAAAGGAAACAGTTACCTGACTCTGGCACCCCTCAACTAGGTCAATGAAATAAAAATATAAAAGATGGATCAATGTGTAGAGGTCGGAGGACCCCCGAAGGAAAGCTTCTTTGAAGGAAGCTGTGCTTCCCATGTCCAACCAAGGCAGAGAGTATAGAGGCGTCTGCCACTTGCCATTGGAGGTAAGACAGCCTGCAACTGGACCACCTGAAGAGCCTGGTGTGTGTTATTTGCATTTGGAGAACCATCAAGATCTGAGAATGTTAAAGCAGCCAATGGTCGGTCAAAAAGAGAAAGAGTAGGACTTTATATTTTAAAAGTTATCTAGACTTATACCATCCTAGAAGGCAAGGAATGTGATTTGTGTGCCAGTGAAAGTTGGGAGTCATTTTAAAAACTTCTATAATACAGACTGGAAGGAAAATAAGAGTCTAATACTGTGGGGCAGGTAGAGCGCAAAATATGTTTTATTTTGTTGCTTTCCATATATCATGTTTTCCGACATACTAGTTAAATTATTTATGCCAATTCCAATCATAGTATGGTTTCCTTTGTTTCTTGCTTTTTAAAAAGTCAACGTGATATAGCTAATTTTTTTTCTACTGCCAGATTTTTTTTTTTTTTTTGCGGTACGCGGGCCTCTCACTGTTGTGGCCTCTCCCGTTGCACAGGCTCCGGACGCGCAGGCTCAGTGGCCATGGCTCACGGGCCCAGCTGCTCCGCGACATGTGGGATCTTCCCGGACCGGGGCACGAACCCGTGTCTCCTGCATCGTCAGGTGGACTCTTAACCACTGCGCCACCAGGGAAGCCCTCTACTACCAGATTTTTATGTTTAGTATTTCAAATGGCTGCATAATAATACAAGTCATTGCTTTCCTGTGTCTGGAAATATAGGTTGGCTTCTATTGTTTTGGTTTTGGTTCTTTTTATTTATTAGGTTTTTTATTTTATTTTATTTTATTTTTTTATTTATTAGGATTATATATATAATCCTGAAACTAATATGTTTGTTCATATTCCCTTCCTTTGACTAGTTCGTTCCCAAACTTCATGCCATGTTTTTTTAATAAGTGCCAGTTTATATGACCTAATATTTTAAAACATGTACTTTGCTTATGTACGATAAGTATGGGGTTGCAAAGGTTATTTTTACTCCTTAAATAAATGTAATGTGAATGCTTCACGGTAGCGCCAGATTTCTTAGCAACTTCTTATTGAATCTAACTATGATTATTTTTCCATTAATGGTTTATGTAAAGACAAAATCATTGCTCTACCGTTTGGAATGACATGTAGCCAGACATACCAAACCATAGACTCAGTTTACTATAGTGCTCCCAACCTTTTTTTTTCCCTCTTTAAAAGTGTTCTTCTTCCCCTGTTATGCGGGCACTTGCATGTGGTTCACCATGGTTGCAGAACCCAAACTGCAATTCTCTGCTGATACCAAATAACTCTTCTTTGTTGGAGAACTGTCTGGCAATCTCTATGTTTTTTGTTTTGTTTTGTTTTGTTTTTGCGGTACATCGGACGCGCAGGCTCAGCGGCCACGGCTCATGGGCCCAGCCGCTCTGCGGCATGCGGGATCCTCCCGGACTGGGGCACGAACCCGTGTCCCCTGCATCGGCAGGCAGACTCTCAACCACTGCGCCACCAGGGAAGCCCCCAATCTCTATGTTTTAAGTTAACATTTCATATAATGCCATGTTGACTTGAAAAAATGTAGCAAGACTATTAATTCAAATTATGTATGTTGTGTAAACAGAAGAAATTGTATCATACTTTCCTTTTTGACCCATTTTAATTTCATTTTTATCTTTAATACTAATATCTATAAGTTATAGAAAATTCATATATATGCATATACTTATACATACATTCTGTCGTTTATATGTATTAATATACATTATGTTATGTTGGGAGCATGCACTTTCTGATATTAAAATTCCTTTTTATCTAACTTTTTGTCACACCACAACTGGATTTCTCTTCCCAAAATAGAATAGGCTTGGAGAGGATAAAGAAAAAAAATCTACTAGAGTGTATATTGGAATTCTTACTATCAACACCATTTTTTTTTTTTTTTTTTTTTTTTCTGTACGAGGGCCTCTCACTGTTGTGGCCTATCCCTTGCGGAGCACAGGCTCCGGACACGCAGGCTCAGTGGCCATGGCTCACGGGCCCAGCCACTCCGCGGCATGTGGGATCCTCCCAGACTGGGGCACGAACCCGTGTCCCCTGCATCGGCAGGCGGACTCTCAACCACTGCGCCACCAGGGAAGCCCAACACCATTTTTTATACAAATACATTCTTATTTACCAACAATTAACAAGTCAAAACCTAAGAAAGATGAACTATTCCCTATGTATTTTTATTTTTGTGATGCTGTATAACAGATGGAATTTTATGTCATATTACATTAGTATACTGTTAAATTTTAATTTCAATTAATAGTCTTTACACTTTTATGCACACAGGGGATATTTTAGTCATTCATTTCCCTTCTAATTAGCTTTTACTGCTGAATTCATTCTGAATCAGGAAGTCATTAGATTCTCAAACATTCACTGCTGAATTTACTTATGTTCTAATAAAATTAATTGGTCCTTTAAACAAAACATTATGCAACTTTTATTTTGACCAATCTAGTGGTAAATTGGAGATATAGACCAATATATGTTAAATAGATTAGTAAACAATATTCCTTTTAAAAATATCTCAGTTATATTGTCTAACAGTGACTATTTAGAATGTTACATAAAATTCATTGGAAATTCATTTGCTATTTCTCATTAGTCCTAAAATTCCCTGAAAAATATAATGCTTTTTCATACCTTTGAGACTTTGCTCTCCAGTGAGAAATTATTTCTTTTTTTTTCTTTCTTTAGCAAACTCTTAACAACTCCTCAAAACCCAATTCTAGTATTCTTTAGATGTGAAATATTGATATCAAAATAAAACTGTTACATTAGAGATTTGATACTATAAATCTCTTAGGATTCTAAAATTCATTTGTAGAAAGTGAAATATAGATAGAATAAATAAAAATCAAGTTAATTTAAAAAGCAAATATATAGAACAGTTTAAATAAAATAAAGTAGCATTCTTTTCAAATAATCACTCCAACTATGGTGATAAAATTTTCCTATACAGGGTCTTTGGAAAAAAATGCATTTTTTTCCAAAAAGCAGGTCCATAGTTGAGAATAAATAGAAATATTGAGAAAAAATGGTTAATGTATTGTTTTAAATAAATAAATTTATTTTATTTTTGGCTGTTGGGTCTTCATTGCTGTGAGCGGGTTTTCTCTAGTTGGGGCAAGAGGGGGCTACTCTTCGTTGCGTGCACAGGCTTCTCATTGTAGTGGCTTCTCTTGTTGAGGAGTATGGGCTCTAGGTGTGCGGGCTTCAGTAATTGAGGCTTGCTGGCTCTAGAGCGCAGGTTCTAGAGCGCAGGCTCAGTAGTTATGGCGCACAAGCTTAGTTGCTCCGTGGCACGTGGGATCTTCCCGGCCCAGGGCTCGAACCCGTGTCCCCTGCATTGGCAGGCAGATTCTTAACCACTGCGCCACCAGGGAAGCCCAATGTTTTTATTTTTTGTTTTTCCAATATTTAGTTTCTTGGCCCGACGTCTTGAAACTTGAACTCAGTGGTCCCAGAATCTTCACTTGAAAATACTCCAAATGATTCTAATCCTGTCATATTTAGAAACAAGTTTCTCCAGACACTTTTTAATGAACAAGTAATGAACACATATGTTCATTAATAGGTAATCAGCCTGTAAATGAATTTCCAAACAGTGCTTCAATACAATTTGGATTACTCAAAAGATTTCATTATCTTAATTTTTCTAAACATTGTTCCAATTTGCTACATACTTCCCTTTCCTTTTTAATTCTTTAAATATTCATTGAACATTTAGAATTCAAGGTTCTTAATACACAAAAATGAAACAATTGTCTCTGGAATTTCATATTTTAGAGGAAGTGTGTAAAAGGCAAAGAGTCAAAATAATGTTTAAAATTATTTGTGATGAGTGAAATCATTAATTCAATATTATTCAACAGTTAGTTCTTTTTTTTTTTTTTTTTTTGCAGTACACGAGCCTCTCACTGTTGTGGCCTCTCCCGTTGCGGAGCACAGACTCCGGACGCGCAGGCTCAGCGGCCATGGCTCAAGGGCCCAGCTGCTCCGCCGCACGTGGGATCTTCCTGGACCACGGCACTAACCCGTGTCCCCTGCACCGGCAGGCGGACTCTCAACCACTGCACCACCAGGGAAGCCCAACAGTTAGTTTTTGAGTTTCTTCTAAGTTGTCTCTCTACTCAGCAACAGGTGCAGATAGCAGATTCTGAGACAGTGGCATTCAGGAAGACAGCATATTTTGTCTGATTTATCTATGGATGAGTAGTAGTTAGCCAAAGAAAGGGAAAAAATGAAGATGGGTGACAGAGTGGATCAGGATGTTTTCAAGAGGGAGGAAAAATATTGCATGGCTTATGGATTTAAAGGTATCAGTAAAGTTGAATCCAACAGAGATGAGTCTGTTGTGGAGTGTAGGTAAAAGAAAATACAGGATTTAGTAAAATGCATTTAAGTGTTTAAATTTGTCCCAAAGATGGAGGTTCTTCAATGTTTGTGTGCTTAAGAATCACTTGAGGGCTTCCCTGGTGGAGCAGTGGTTGAGAGTCCGCCTGCCGATGCAGGGGACACGGGTTCGTGCCCCGGTCCAGGAAGATCCCACATGCCGCAGAGCGGCTGGGCCCGTGAGCCATGGCCGCTGAGCCTGCACGTCCGGAGCCTGTGCTCTGCAACGGGAGAGGCCACAACAGTGAGAGGCCAGCGTACCGGAAAAAAAATAAAAATCACTTGAGAAGTTTTGTAAAACTTCATACTCCTGGATTGCCATCCCCAGAGAGTGATTCTTTAGGTCTGGAATGGGAATCAGATGCATTGCTTTTAAATAAATATTCATAAATTAGTTTGATTTATGTAGTATAGTAACAAATTTCCAGAAAGGAGAAGGACATAATTCAGATTTGCTATTTAGAAAGATCCTTATGAGAAAAGAAGGGGTTTGAGAAACTCAGCACTAGACTCTGGGACACCAATGTGTCCCTAGAGCTTGTTGCAAGAGAGAAGGCAAGAGTTGACTGAAACTTGGATATGACTGGTGGCAATGGAGATGGATCATATTTCACTTTTAGTTATTACATTTTTAAAAAGTCTCTATTTTGCTTCTAATGAGAATTGACCTATTTTGCCCTTTCTTTTTTTTTCTTTAATCAAAGCAATTTAAGTACTAAAAAAAATTTCTTTGGTGTCATTTATCACTTGTTTTATTTCTTTATTGCAAAGGAGATAGTAAGTCCTTTAGTTTTCCTTTAAGGTCAACTCTTAATTTTCCAGGGAACAATGTCAATTGACTACTGGGCCCTATGCTGCCTGTATGTTAGTAGTCCTTAGAATTTCTGAAATTGGCTAGACAGCTAAGGAACGTGATATGAACTGCACATTAACAAAGCTTGATTTGCTCTCCCTATAACTTTACTTACACTATATAGAGATGTAATACTAAATGATATTTATTAATTTTTTGTTTTAATTAGAATCAAAATGTTTTATTGTCACATACAATTCATTCTAAGAAGTAATCTTTAATTAGGTTTTAATTTTGTTCTGTCTACCCCAGCTTCCACTTAGTTCTTTATCAAGCATTTACTGTTCTTATAATTAGCACTTAAATGTACAACAACACATGATGTGAACACCTTTTTTTTAGTAAAGTTTAAATGATAATAAATAAATTATTAAATACTTCCTTTGTATGAGGTAATTTTCATGTGTCTGATCCCACGTATCATGAGATTTTAATATGGAGAAAGGATAAAGCTATTAATTAAATGAAACTTTTAGCTTAGCTGTTTATTTTCTAATTGCAATTCTTTTTTTCTAACACCATAGATAATTACCTATTTCTCCATGTCTAATTTAACTTTTTTTTTTTTGTGGTATGTGGGCCTCTCACTGTTGTGGCCTCTCCCTTTGCGGAGCGCAGGCTCAGTGGCCATGGCTCACAGGCCCAGCTGCTCCACGGCATGTGGGATCTTCCCAGACTGGGGCACAAACCCGTGTCCCCTGCATCAGCAGGCGGACTCTCAACCACTGCGCCACCAGGGAAGCCCTAATTTAACTTTTTTTCATTACTTTTTCTTTTAAGATTTTGTGCTAGCAGTAATTTATTTTGACACTGATTTTCCCTGTGCCATCCACAAATTCTTGTACTACACTGACATACTTATCTTAGTGATTTCCCCATATCTAATCCTCTTAGAAAAAATTTACACCTTATTCAAATCAACTACCAGGTTAGTTTTTATATTTTATTTTCATAGTATAGTTTATTTCTTTACCCTTATTATTGCATCTTAGAAACTGCCAGCTTCCAATTTTGCTATAGACTTTCTGTCAATGTGTTCTTTCCAACCAGTTGTCTGAGCTTGCTGATGCATACAATTTTAAAGTCTCTTTTCTTGGTTCTTTCATTCCCTTCCAATTCATGATCATTATCTACTAAATTGCCTTCCACTATTACATTTTCAGCATATGAAATATAGGTAATGAAAAACGTTGCTAGGATTTGGTTATCTATTTTGAAATTTAGTGTCTTTAGAAAAGTTTTAAAAGCTAAAAGTATTTCTTCCTTTTTATACTTTGACAATTTATTTTAAAACTAAGTAATCCGTGTTTCAAAATATGTTCAAGTAGTTTACAGGTGATCCATTTATTTGGCAAAATGTCTCTTTGGATCCTGAATTTGCTGAAATATCACCTTATTTTGAATTTCTTAGGAAAACTGCCCAACCTAGATTAATATTTTAGTATATTTTTAAAAACTGGTGTTAATTTTTACCAGTTTACTTTGGTCAATGTTTCACTTCACTTTTATTCTTTTGTTCTGAAAGGAATCTTACTGTGCTTATCAATCAGTTGTATCACTTTTTAGTATTTAAATCCAATGGTTATTCACTATCATTTTTTTTTATTTTATTATTTTTTTCATCTTTATTGGAGTATAATTGCTTTACAATGGTGTGTTAGTTTCTGCTTTATAACAAAGTGAATCAGTTATACATATGCATATGTTCCCATATCTCCTCCCTCTTGTGTCACCCTCCCTCCCACCCTCCCTATCCCACCCATCCAGGTGGTCACAAAGCACCGAGCTGATCTCCCTGTAGAGTCTGTCATACAGAGTGAAGTAAGTCAGAAAGAGAAAGACAAATACCGTATGCTAACACATATATATGGAATCTAAGAAAAAAAGAAATGTTTAGAACCTAGGGGCAAGATGGGAATAAAAACACAGACCTAGTTGAGAATGGACTTTAGGATATAGAGAGGGGGAAGGGTAAGCTGTGACAAAGTGAGAGAGTGGCATGGACATATATACACTACCAAACGTAAAATAGATAGCTAGTGGGAAGCAGTCACTATCATTTTTATAATTTACATGATAACACTGCTTTGAAAAAATTGATGTTGATCCAGCTATTTGTAGTGACAAATTAACAAGTCACACCAGGTATTCATTTATAATATTTTGAAAAGTGAAACCAATTTTTACTAAAGTTTAGCTTTCAGACCTAAAAAAATCTTTGAAAAATCACCTGCTAATAAACAAACAAAAATGTTCAGTAAGAACCTCATATTTTTTCTCCTACCTAAAACAGATCTGTACATCAGCATACATTTATTCTATCAGTAACCTTATTTTGACCTTGAGTTTTCAATAGGTCTTTAAACTCTAGATAACGCATTCTTTTTTTGGCTGTGTTTGGTCTTCATCGCTGCCCATGGGCTTTCACTAGTTTCAGTGAGCAGGGGTCACTCCTCATTGCAGTGCACAGGCCCCTCATTGGGTGGCCTCTCTTACTGCAGAGCACAGGCTCTAGGCACGCAGGCTTCAGCAGCTGTAGCACACAGGTTCAGCAGCTGTGGCACGTGGGCTCAGTAGTTGCGACACACAGGCTCCGTTGCTCCTCCCACACCAGGGATCAAACCCCTGTTCCCTGCATTGGCAGGCAGACTCCTCACCACTGTGCCACCAGGGAAGTCCTGAGATGACACATTCTTTTAAGCACATATAAACATTTTAAAACTTCTCACATATCAGACAGTAAAATATTCACAAGAAATATCAAGTAATACATATTATACAAACTATGTGCACCAATCACAATGCAGTTAACAAACAGATAACGTAAAACTCCATAATTTTGGAAAATAAACTTTTAATAACTTATATGCCAAGAAAACAGCCTAGAACTAAATGACAATGAAAATTCATAGGACAGATAATTCCTGGAACAGACAAATCCAATCTCTACAATTCTTCCCAAGAAAAGAAAGAGGGACCATTATTATGCAACTCATTTTGTAATGCTGGTTCCAAACCTGACAAGGACAATGAGAAAAAAGCAAATTATGTAACAATGTTGCTTATGAACACAGGTAAAAATGTCCAAAACAAAACAGTAAATCAAATTTAACCCTATGTAAAATAGTAACAGTAAAATAATTATACATCATGACAATTCCCACCGTAACAGTCTTCTCCACCTCTCACAACACAAAATATGTTACCTGGTGGGAAGAAAAAAAATGCTTTTGAAATGTAGAGGTTTTTTTTGTTGTCATTGTTACATTTTTCAATATAGCGTCTGCTCATCATTTCAGAGGATTTTAAAGCTCAATAAATTCACTATTTCACTAAGGACAGAGTCTCAGAGCTGGAGACACACATTCAGAGAAACAAATGTGATCAGGTTAGCTCTCTCTATGCTGTTTAAATCTTGATCATACATTGGAAGCAATAATGTTGCAGGGTCAACTGAATTGTTTCTTGTTTCCAGTTGCTTGTATTTGAGGCATCTGTCACGGTGTGATCTAAGGATTGACTGAAGCCTATTTGGGGAAAGTCTATGGTTGTGTTTTTTACTTGCAAAGCATGTTTCTTTGGAACCTTTTTTGTAAGAGAGTAAAGCATAGAGTGTGGTTTTCTGAGAGCATTAGAAACACAATGAACATATGCTTTCAAGAATCTGCTGAATTGGCTATCTAGATAAAATGAGATATTGCCTAACAATTAAGGTAGATTAAGCAGTTGTTTCTTACTGTACTGTGCTAATGCTGCTTCAAAATGGTAAATTGGTGGGAGATCAGAATGAGAAGGAAACAATATCATTTCACATTTCTATAGCAGTTCATTTTATGATTATCAAAAGAACAAGTGTTTTTACAGCTGGTAGTGACTAGAAATAAAATATGACAACCTAAGGAAGCTACTTAAACTGAATTAATTGTAAAAAGTAATAGAATTAAACATGCCAGTTGACCATTATTTTAAAAGTCAGATTCACTGAAAGCTTATGTGAAATTACTTGCAAGAGTTAATTGACACCAATGGGCATGTCACCTTTACATTTGAAACTGAAAAATGTAAAAGAATAAGCTGAAAAATACACAGTACTCTTTAATATCTTAGAGACTAATGAGTACTCTGAAAACATTAAAAAGCTGACCTACAGAATTCACATATGGGTATTTTAGATTCAATATTGAAGAGCATGGAAAAGAAAAAGAATAACATGGGTTCAATTGCAACAGGTACTTTGTTACTATTTCATTCAGCTAGATATACTTTTTCATGTTATATGGAAGGCTTAAAAGAATTTCTGAGCTATATATATAGTCTAGAAATTTAAAAAAAGAAGAAAGCTTTAGAGAAAACAAATGAGTTTTGCCATCATTGACCTACCTCAAATGATTCCTGTCTTAAGCCTGTGCAATTTGTTTTCCTTTTCTTTTATTCTGTATTTCTTTTAGAGATATTTTTGAATTATCAAGAAAGAGAAAGATCACTATTTCTTTTTAAATATCTGAACACAATAAACAAACGTCCATGTTTAAACATATATAATATTTCACTGAAAAACTTTTTTCCAGTTTTATTGAGGAATAATTGACATATAGCACTGCATAAATTTAAGATATAGAGCATGATGGTTTTATTTACATATACTGTGAAATGATTACAACAATAGGTTTAGTTAATATCTATCATCTCACACAGAGACAGCAAAAAGAAGATTTCTCCTGCTGATGAGAATTCTTAGGATCCACTCTTTTAACTAATCTATATCTATATCTATATCTATATATATCATACAGCAGTGTTACCTATAGTCATCATGTTGTGTATTACATATTACATCCCTAGTACCACTTTATCTTATAACTGGAAGTGTGTACCCTTTGACCGCTTTTCCACATTTCTCCCTTCCACCACCCATTATTGAAATATTTTTATTTTTTCTTGAATATAGAAATGAAAATTTATTCTACATAATAAATATCTCACATACATTTCTTTACATGGTATGGGTAATCAATAAGTACTGAGTAAGGATAGGAGAAACCCCATTCATTAAATACATCCTGGTATATTTTAGAAATATATTTTAGAACTTGCCAAGAATTCAAAAGTTTTGGTTTTAGTTTACTTTTACTACCTTTCTTTTACTAAAGTTTTAAAATGATATTATTTTAATTTATCATATTATACTGTGCTACACACAGTCATTCTTTTAAGGAATTTCAGTGACATTAAGGTTTCTGTATGGTGGTGATGCATTCCCTTCACAAAGGGATATAATGAAGCATGAAGAAGATGGAAAATAAGTTTTGTTTACATTGTAGGGTAACTCAGGGACAGAACTCAATATAAATTCTCAAAATTCTGACTCTTGATTCTATGCTAGACTGAATTCCTCCACAGTAAGCTGTTCCCATGGTTTCCACTGCCCTGATCCCACTCCCAGGAGATAACCTGCTCTCTAGAAAAGATCAGGGCCTGCTGATACAAACTCCCACACCTCAACATGTCCCTACATTTTCGCCCATGCTCTCATCTTCACATCCCTGAGCAATAACTACTTTCCCTTACCAGTGCTGTCCCCTCTTCCTGGTCCTCCCTCATTTCTGTGTGCTTCATCTTTCTTTCTCTCAGTCTTTTACATCTTTCTCTCCCTTTCCAGGGAATTCGTCCCTCTGCCCTCAAACATATGCGGGTCACCTATTCCATTGCTAAAAGCACCTTTCTTTGACGCTGCTGCCGCCTCAGACTAAACTCCATATGTCTTTGCCTTCCATCAAACTCCCTGGAGGGAAAACTTGTCTCCACCTCCCCAACACCCCTTTTCTTCTATGGCCCAAAAGAGAAAAAACAAAACAAAACAAAACTGAAAACTAGACTGAAAACTAGTCTTCAGTTTTAGACTGAAAACTCATATTTTCTATGCCTGTCTTCATTCTTTCTTTGTATTTACTTGACATTTGTCAAGTACTTTCTAGTCTAGTCTTTTAGTCTTTTCATAAGTAAGAAAATTGAAAACAAGTTAAGTCTAATTAATTGAATTGACCAGACTGAATCTGTAATCATTAATTTTCATAAATTTATTCAAAATATCAGTAAAAACTCCCTAGCTTTCTGGCTTAACCTATTTCAAACTATTACAACCACAATCATTAATTAACTTAGAATGTATGGTATAACAGAGATTTTTAGGTAGATTTTGTTGTTATTATAGTGGTTGTTTCAACATCTGTATAACTTTTTAGAATTTAAAAGTACTTTTGAAAGTATTTTTCATTTTGTCTTATTTCAACTTAGTAGAGTAACATGACTGGTATCGATAAAATAAGCCTGTGGACAGATACAGAAAATCAAGAATTGGAGGGGTGATTTAATTATGTTTCTCCAGAGGTAAAATATGTAGTCTCTTGTTTATCAGGGAAGCACAATGAATCTAAGGTTTTTTTTTTTAAGGATGTTTAGCACATATTAGAGCATGGAGTACTGTAAATACTCACTCTCTTTATCATCACATATACACACAAACCAAAGGGCCAGACATTGATTGGGAGCTGGTTTTATTAGAACTATTAGTGCTGGTCTATGAAGTATGAAAGTTGAAAAGTAGAAGTCAGGAGACTGCTGATGATTATTACTTGGCAAAGAAAAGAGAAAGTTGGAAGACTTCAAAGGGGAGCTACTTCTGCACTCATTTAAAATAATTTTTATTACTATATTTTCTTCAGTCAAGTATTAATTCTTACACTGATGACAGTAGAATAAACCATAGTTTATCTGTATATGAAAATTAAATCATTAAAGCAAAATAAAGCAAATTTAATAAGTACTCTGTGTTTAACGCTATCCACACCCCCAAATCATCCAATTTAGATGAAAAGGGTAGATATCATGAATTAAATTTGGCACGTGACAAAGACAGAAAAATAGATTATAAAGAAGTTTGCCCCCTTCCTTTTTAGCTCAAAAGAATCAGTCTTTACAAAATGTAAGGCATAACCTGTAACCATTGAATTAAAATAGTTTATTCAGGTATTTCCATGTAATATATGACCAAAAATTTATTATTTTTCTGTGTTTCCAGGTTATATGTATAATTCTGATGATCAGGGATAGACACCACTGATCTTATCTTACTTGATCTTATCTGCTCATGCTAGTGGTTTGGCTAGGGCTGTCTGGTCTAAGGAAAGTGTTACCTCAGACAACTTTGTTTCCTCCGTGTGCCTCTCACATCTTTACATCAGGGTTGCTTAGGCATGTTCTCATGATGATGTTAAGTTCTCCAGGAGAAGAAGCAGAAATACAGGGACACTTTTTAAGTCTCTAGTGCCATCAGGTTTACTCCTTTTCCATTGTCTAAGACAAAACACAAAACTTCACTAAAATCAAAGGATAGAGAAGCCTATTTTCCCCTTTTGATAAGTCACATTACAAAAGTCCTTGACAGAGGAGGGGTTAAGAATTGTGGCCCATGTTATTTTTTGATGGACCAAATAAATGTTATAAGCTTCTATAGTTAGCTATTGAAAATCTATGGAATCTCAGGTAAATGTTATAGAAGCAGCTCCACTGATGCATAGGAGAGGAGAAGAATGCCAGGTTCCAACAGGCTGAGAGAGCAGATTAACAGACTCTGAAGGTTATAGTCTTAGTAGATTAGAATTTTAGAAGATTCTTGAAGTTAAATTATGTGACCAAAGACAGGAGGAAAAAAGATCTTGATGTTTTCACTCCGATGACAATGTTTCATGTAAGAATGATCAGTTGGAAGTTATAAGTTAAAAGTATTATTAAACTTAGTATTTTTAAGAGATGAGCACTGAGATACAGGAAAGACAACCAATCTTAAGATGTCCCCTATGATGGCTATACCTTAACTTTCCATAGTTCAGTGTTTGGTCTCCTGTTTTACAAGTTTCAGAATTTGCACTTGCATTTTTTTCTCATGTTAGATTAGCACCAGAAAAACAGTTCAAATGAATCATTTTTCAATCCATGTGAATGACTTATAAAAAACAGAATGTCAAACATTGAAACTACTTTCCTTCTTCTTCTTCTTCTTCTCCTTCTTCTCCTTCTCCTCCTTCTTCAGCATTTCTGTTTACAGTATAAAGAAAATTTATGTATATTTTAATTTAAACACATATATCCTTATCCATTGAATATTGACTTCAGAGAATGTAACTTCCTGTAGTCTCCCTTGCTAATACCCAATCTGGATTGCATGGTAAATATTTTGGTAGCATGATTTTGGAGGAAAACAAGGGAGAGTAAAGTGTGCCTGGACTTTACTAACCCATATTTCAAATTGTTGGGGAGACCAGCAAGAAAGGATAAAATGGAAAAATAAAATATTATGGAACCACAGAGAGTCCTTATGGAAATTTAAGAAAATTGGCTGCATTTTACTGGCCATTCTTAGGAGGAATAATGGTAACAAGAAGAACTATGTGTGATGTTTCGTGTGTGTCTTTAAAAGTAGATTAGGTCTCACTGAGGAGCATTAGACTTTGTCCACTGATAGAAACCCCCTGCCCAGACCTTTCATAGCAAAGGATAATAAAAATTCAAATAAAAACAATTTTATTTTTCAGCTCTTTTCCTGTGTTCTACTCTACATCTACCTGTATATCTAGAATTCAACACCTTTAGAGCCCTCAGAATGAATCCATTCACAGAACAACTTGATTGAGCAGTGCAGACTTTACCACAGATTGTTCTGGGAGGAAGAGGGGAAAGTTTGCATCAAGCCTATTGTAGCAAAGTGATTTTAAAAATGCACCTTAGATGTTTTGGCCTCTAAATTTCCTTTTTAGCCCACACCATGCTGGTGGGTTTTCTTTCTGACATTTTGCTCACAGAGCACACAGCCCATTCCTTTTGCCATTCCACCTAGATTCTTCCCAACCAATCTAGACGCAAAAAAGAAAAAAGAAAATTCTCACAACGTTAACATATAATTTAATTTTTGGCTCTTCTACATCTCCAAACTTCATTATCATATTTTGGTTTATCAGGATGGTCAGAGAAACAATGGATCTCTTGGTTATTAAAACCCAAATTATTGAATTCCCTTAGAGCAAGGGTCAGTAAGCTATGGCCTTGAGGGCCAAATCTGGCCCTTGTCTTGTTTTTGTAAGTAAAGTTTTATTGGAATGCAGTCAGAGTTATTCATTTAAAGCTTGTTTATGGGAGCTTTAATGCTACGATGACAGAGTTCTATAGTTGCAACAGAGATCTTATGGATCACAAAGATGAAAATATTTTCTATCTTGCCCTTTACAGAAAGGGTATACCAATTCCCACCTTAGAAGACTGAGATTGCAAGTAACAATTATTTGTTGTTTTTAGGCAACATTTATACACTATGTGTTCCTATCCTCATTGGACAATGAAAACACACACACACACACACACACACACACACACACACACACACACACACACCTCTCTCTCTGGTTCTAAGAAGACCTGATTAGGGATACTGAGGGAGAGTCCTTTCTATCTTGCATAACTTAGATGTCAAACAGAGCCACAACCCTAACTTTGAATATTACTTTGTCTTAAATAATAATAAGAAATGCATTTAGTTTTTTTCAAAAATGAGGTCTTATAATAGAGTTTTAAATTTTAGTACTATAAAGCACAATTCTAAGTATGAATATATTAAATAGTTTGGTTTATAAAGAGTTAAATTTTTCATCTTTCCATTTTTAAGAGATTGTGGATGACAAATGGCAGAACTGTAGTCAAGATTAACATGTTAGCCTAAAGTAAGTTATCAGATACCAAAAAGGGATCTTTATATCTATTTTAAGTGATTAAGTTACATTTATAATTCCTATGTGAGTGAGCATTCATTTATCAGAAGACATTTAGCTTATTTAATTCAACACTTGGTTCTGTATTTTTAGGACAGCTGGAAAGAATTTTCTTCTTTTGGTCTATGGAAAAGAAAAATTTTATAGTTGAGAAAATACTACAGGATATGCTGAAAGATGTTATTAACAACGCCTAAAATTTCATAATGAACTAGTAATTACGCTGATCATAGATCCCTTAATTCCATCTTGCATTGATAGTAGAAAACAGTTAAAAATTGAAATAATAGAAACACAGCAGTTAAAGTCATTAATATGTTTACAACTTGACAGTTTCACGTAGTGATATAGTATCTAGAAAATAAATAATTCGTCAAGGAGGAAAAGGGCATATTTCCTAAGATTGCTGTATTGCAGCTTAATCCTTTGAGAGTTGCAGTTCAAATATAGAGGATCTCTCCTACACATAAAATTTAAATATATACCAAATTGGTAAAGAGGAGAGCAGCTTCATGAACATATCTGTTGTTATACAGCAGCTCCATTATCAGAGAGTATCACTCAAGGATAAATTGATGTGAAAGACAATGGGGCAAAGAAGATGACCATAGGGCTTCACTGGTGGTGCAGTGGTTGAGAGTCTGCCTGCCAATGCAGGG
>RJWK010024161.1:0-28515 GCA_004363435.1 Platanista minor
CCTACATGAGATCTTGAAACAGAAAAGAATATCAGTTACAAACTAAGGAAATGTAACATATGGACTTTAATTAATAATAATATATCAGTATTGGTTCACTGATTATGAGCAATGCATCATACTAATTAATATAAGATGTTGACAAGAGGGTAAACTGGGTGTGGACAAAACTTTTTGTGTTATCTTTGTAACTTTTCTGTAAATCTGAAACTGTTCTAAAATCAAAAGTTTATAAAATACTAAAGTATTAGTTCTGAAAATTGAAAATTACATTTCTTATAGTGGAGTTCTGGATACAGGAACTTGTGAGTAAATATATAGACTTCTAATACAAGCTGAGCAAAAATACTTTTTATTGACAGAGGGTTGACTATAATAGATCATGTAATTAAAAGAAGAATGTGAACAAGGTGTAAATTTCTGAATATAGTTCAAAAAGATAGGATGAATTCATCTTACCAACAGTACATTCTGTTCAGTCCTGTGTCCTAGCAGCATTGAAGAAGAAATCTTATTATCTAGCATCTATTAATCAACACGGTAGGAAATACACACCACAAAACATTAAAGTGATGAGGATTTTCTTCAGTATTTTAGAAGTCATCAAGGTGAAATTAGTATTTTGTTGCATTGCTCAGAGAAAATAACATTTAGCTTTCACTGTCATTATCATCATTGGCAAGTCTTACTTGGTTTTGTTGACAATTTGTTTTGTTAGAATATTAGTTGTTATTAGTCTCCTAAAGAGAAAGAAAGATCTATCTTTAGGGAGAAGCCATTTGATAGAAATATATGTGACAACAGAGTTGTAATATGTTAGGTGGGAAACATGTTGATTTACAAATATGAATAGAAATCGTGGCATAAACTTCAAACATTTCAGGTATCATAATCATTAATTCTTATGTATTCTATTTCTTATGTTTCCTTATTATCTCAAACTTAGTTGGATTATTCACTGTGGAATACATTCTTAATCAAATGCATATACGATCTGTAGCTATTTTATTTATTATAACTGGCTGGAACTCTGTGTTCTTGATCAGGTACTATTCTTATAAAAATGTTTAAGGTAATTTATTAGTCAGTTTAGCAAAATGGAAAGGTAGTGCCCCCTTACCAAACCCGTACCCACTCAACAGGCTAGAAGGCAGCATGATTTTGTGATGAGCAGCATTGGTGAGATTTCTTGCTACATATCATGGTGGGAGGAATGTTCATAGAAAATATAGTCTGATGGGAAGCAAGGTGACTTTGTAAAAAATATCTATATTTTTAAAATACCATCTCTGGGAGAAAAGACTACAGTTACTGAAAACCTATATTTTATTGCTGTCTTCACATCAACACCAATGGGTAAACATACATAATTTTAATGATCTAAAAAGATATGACTTACTTAGACATTGTGATTATTTCTGTGATTACAACATGGCAACTCAATATGTAAAAACACATCTTTTGTTTCCAATTATACCTGTTCCTGAACATTTCCTTCATGCTAATTTCAGTTTATGAAATAAGCAGCTGAAATCATTGAATTTGCGTTTCCTTTCATCTCATATTTGTTTAAGCAGACACCTGGGAATTTCTGCCTATAGGGAGAAATATAACAAGATGATTCAAAGATACAGCTTACAACAAAGATGTGTTGCTTTCATTTTTTTGCTGTTATTTATATAAAGTTCAAATTTCCCATTTCTTTCCCCAGAATTAAAACTGTTTTATCCTCTTCAGCTAGATGTTATTGGTGGGAAAAAAAAAAAAAAATGAACCCTGCAACCTGAAAGATTTACCTGGAAAATGACTTTGATTAAACTTTATCATAAGTAGAGCTGAAAAAGCAACATATTTACAATGAACTAATTTTTCCTATTAGTTCTTGGAATTCAAGTAAACTCATTATTTCCATTTAGATAACTTACATCACTGCCTCAGTGAATCACATTATTAATCAATCAGTTATAGAACTTACTATCTCATCATTTTATATAACATGAATTTTGCTCTTGCTGAATATGTAATCTGGTTGAGGAGACATGTCTTAACATATAATTGAACATACAAGAGAGTTAATACTATTATCAATAATGGTCAAAATATGTCACATAATCTATATGTTATTAATTTTCATGAGAAGGTTAAAGAAGATTAGACCAGAGAGGCAAAGCTTTAAGAAAGGGGTGAATTTATATTGGGTTGGCCAAAAAGTTCGTTCCGGTTTTCTGTAACATGTTATGAAAAAACCCAAACAGACTTTTTGGCCAACACAATAAATGTGTTTAACTGAATAAATAAAGTTAAGATGTTCCTGAGGAGTGAAAAATATATTTCAAAAAAATAAGAAGAGATGAAAGGCAAAGAGAGCATGGGCAGATATGACTAAAAAGTTCGACCCAACTTCTCCCACTTTTATTTGAAGCTCCAAATCAGTGAACCTGACAAGGAGTTTAAAACCTTTCACAGATACGTACTAGGAGGCCAAATTATTCCGTTAGGTGAGTATAATTATGAAAAAAGCAAGTAATTAAAAATCACAGTGATGTCTAGTAAAAATTTTAACTTTACCTAAAGCAAGAGCTAGGAAGAAATGCTTACCTAATAAACGAAGGAGTATCAATCTTCGTTACCCATTTCACATATTCCCTCTTATTCTCTTTTTAAAAGTGTCTACTCCTTTTTACTTCATGATTAATTGTCAGGGTAACTGAGTAGCTCTTTTCTGAGCAATATAAATGTCATTCACTTCTCTTGAAACATGTTTGGTACCTCTTCTTAGAAGCCAAAAATCTCAGACTTCAGTAATCTCACAGCCAGAGAATGATAAATTATCTTTCAAGACAGCGACAGGGTCAAACTTGTGGAGAATAGATTTCTAAAATTAAGTTACACATGGAAATTGGTATTTTGTTGTATAAATTGGCATATCAGTGAAAAGTTGCTAGAATATGCCACAATTATTCTATTTTCATCTACATAAAATAATCCTTTGATAAAACAAAATGTCATGAGTCATGGCAAATAGTGTTTTTTCACATGCCCCCCTTTTAAAAAGGATATATCTATGCTTACAGTACTCTAAACATTCTTTTGTATATTTTGTTACTTTTATTTGTATTACCGTTCTCACCTTTGAAAGAATAGTGTAGTGTAGGGGCTAAGAACTTAGTACTGCACTTAGACAACCAGAATTCCAGGCTTCTCACAGCCACTTTCAAGTTGTATGACCTGTGCCTCACTCCTTTGTGCCTCGGTGTCTGCACTGTAAACTAAGGAAAAGAATAGTGTCTATATCATGGGTTATTGTAAGGATCAGTAGAATTAATACTTGAAAAGCCTTTAGGGTATTGCCTGGTATATGGTATTTGCTACCATTTTATTATTACCTGAAAAAATTCCTACTCGTTTTTTCCTGGATTCCCTTCTAAAAACTCTTTTCTGACAGCCTTGGACAAAATTAATCATTCTCACCTCTGTGTGACCATCTATTTTTACTTATACCTAGCTCTTTTCCTGCTGCATTTCTTATATTGCTATCTTTCCTGCTACACAGTGAGCTTCCTGAAGGCAAGATTATGTTTTACGCATCCTGTGTCCCTGCAACAAAATGATGTGCCAAGCACATACTGCACCAATGATTATCATTCCTGGCGGGATCACTGTGAGGAATCCTCAAAATATGTACACTCTGAGATGAGGATTCAATAGGAAATTTAGATCTTTTTTTTTTTTTTTTTTTTTTTAGGAAGTTCATTGTATGGTTTTCATGTTCTGGCTACTTGAGACTCTCTCAGGTAGGCACACAATAAACAGATAAATAAAGAAATGAGTTATACTTTCTCCTTGCCTGCTATTTATAAATGTAAACATTATTATTTCTCATTCATTCTGAGTGTCTTGTAGAAAAATTTCACTTATTGATGGAAAAGAATATCTAGACATCATCCTATTTGTGTAATTACTTTTTTATATTTGGATACTATTATGTATCACTTTTCAATTTTCTCTGATAAAGTCTAAATAATTACATATAATACCTTTGGATTTATTTAGGAATGTCTCTGGGTATGATTCAACACCTTACCAAAAGAGAATTTAATCAGGCAAAAGAAAACTTCAAATGTATAGGGTAACTGTACCCAAGCTTTGTGTATGTTTCTACTTCCAAGAGTTCTTTATTTGAATGTGGTGATTTATGTTTGTCTAATATGTCCACTGGGCAAATTAGTTAAAACACATAAAATGTTCCTTGTTATCTCTAGGTTTCAAAGAGGAGAAGAGTATATGTAGATAATATGGGAAGAAAACTTTGAGGAAAAAAACATTTAAAAATGAAAATCAAATCAAATCTTTCATTGAAACTATCAAATAATGTGTTGTAACCATGAATTTAGAGTACTGTTGAAAATAGGAATACATTTTGATAGACATATTTTGATATTATTAATAGTTTTAGTATTAGTAACTTTTTTATTACATTGAGATCTATATAATCTTTTTGTTTGTTTTACTGGCACAATTTCAAATTTTTCATTGCAGTTTTCCAAAAGTTTTGGAATGGACACACATATGTACACACACACACACACACACACACACACACTTTTTTTCTTATTTACAAACAAGATGAACAGATAATTAGTAAAATGTCATTTTGCCATCAGATTAAATTAAATGAATCTGCACGTGTATAGTGGCCTTGGACCTGAGAGATAAAGTGAACCCATGTGTCTTTCTGTACTCCTAGAACAAGTGTATTTTATCAAAAGACAGATGGTTGTTTAGCAATGTATCACCTGCATAAAGAACATGAGTGGAACATTAACTCTTTTCTGAACTGTATTGAAATCCCCATGTATTTATTATTTCTCATTATTTTTTCATTAACTGAAACTTCCACTTGTCTTTATAATATAATTGGATATTTAAATGATACACATTGTTTCTTGTTTTGTATTCAAATCTCTTTGGTTATTTTCAGTAGCAGATATTTTAAACATTTCCCCACTCCAAATATATTTTTTGAAGAAAATACATACGGTAAGGTGTTCTCTCATTTGAAAATCACTTGCTGTGTCATACTTAAATACCGAACAAAATTAATAAACTCGGGGCTTCCCTGGTGGCGCAGTGGTTGAGAGTCCGCCTGCCGATGCAAGGGACACGGGTTCGTGCCCCGGTCCGGGAAGATCCCACATGCCGCGGAGCGGCTGGGCCCGTTGAGCCATGGCCGCTGAGCCTGCGCGTCCGGAGCCTGTGCTCCGCAGCGGGAGAGGCCACAACAGTGAGAGGCCCGCGTATCGCAAAAAAAAAAAAAAAAAAAAAAAAAAATTAATAAACTCACAAAAACATAGTTTCCTATAAGACTTCTGGGTCATTCAGGTTGATCCTATGGTTCTCTGAAATATTGTTGTAAAACTTTTTCATAAAAGAGTTTTTGAAGGATCTTTTGTGACAAATTCCTAGTACACAGTGGGTTTTTGTTTGTTTTTGACCTGTAGCTTTAAAAAATTGTCTGCATGTAAGGAAAGTCACTGAAACTGGGGGGCAAAATAATAGCTATACCTTTGAGTTTCATTCAAATTTTTTGGAACAATGGTATTCTATCCCTCTCTTTTATAAAGCTGAAAACAAGTTTCTTAGAGCTGAAAACTCACTTGGGAGATCCATCTTCTCTTGTGCTCCCAAGGAGGATTCTTTCAAATCTTGATCTAAAAGGAAAATTCTAATTGACGGTCATGAGCATGTAACCCCTGCTTTAAGCCAGGAAGGTACCTGTGTTTACCTTACGGGTTATTACTGATTAAAGACCTAGATCTTGTCCATTAGAAAAAAGTCCCAGATGTTATATTTTTAATTCTCTGCAAGTATTAATCAGTTTTGTGTCTTTCCTAGTTTTCTAGTTCCCCAAAATACCTAGTTTCTCAAAATACTGTTTCAACCAGCTTTTTCATTTACTGGTTTCCTATTTTACAAATTAAATATATTTTTGATATATATCATTCTGTATTTGAAAAATGGTTTGAGCATATTATTAATCTTTATATGCCTCATAATGCACTTTTTAATTTATTTCACAGAACAGTTTGATGTGCTTGTGACAGGTAAGCCTCAATGAACTGTCTCCCAGCCAGTGAGGCTACTAATAGTTGAACTGATTATTCCCAAGATCAATCTTTATGGTAAAATTTCATGAGAGAGATTCTCCTTTGAGTATCTTTTCTAGTTGGAAGGTACAATGAGAAGATAAAGTTCAGGCCAGTGATATTCTCAGTGTACTCTGAAAATTCCAAGCGATTAGTGGATAATGGGCTCTTTCACTTATCTTTCTAATAGTTAAGATTATTCATGATCTAGAGTAACATTGTAAAGAATGGACTGTATTATGCTAACTCATACATAAACTTAAAACACAAGTCTTACCCAATTCCAAAAGGTTACTGTGTAATTGCATCAATATTTTAAGAGAGCCTACATTTGAATTTTGTTCCTGATAAGAAGTCAAGCAGCGGTAAAGAATTAATTTATATTTCTTCTATGTATTATTATTGTTACAAATTAGTGAGCTAGTGTTTGGAAGAAGAATGAAGCAACATGTAATTTTTGTTAAATAATTGGTTTTCTTAAATCATATGGCTGCATAAGGATATATGCTCATTTTCTTCTACGCCTACACATTACTTAGATGTTCTTGGAAGAAAGGTAGATAAATTGGAAACAAAAGTAAAATCCTAAAACAAATTTCCAGACATTCAGAAGAAAGTAGGATAAAATCCTGAGTTATTTTAACTGTACTGCAGGGACTAATCAACTAGTTTCCAGTGCTTTTTTTTTTTTTTTTTTTTTTTTTTTTTTTTTTTTTGCGGTACGCGGGCCTCTCACTGTTGTGGTCTCTCCCATTGCGGAGCACAGGCTCCGGACGCGCAGGCTCAGTGGCCATGGCTCACGGGCCCAGCCGCTCCGCTGCATGTGGGATCTTCCCGGACGGGGGCACGAACCCGCGTCCCCTGCATTGGCAGGCGGACTCTCAACCACTGTGCCACCAGGGAAGCCCCTCCAGTGCTTATTTTTTGAAATAGATTTTAAACACAATGTCCTTGTTTTTTCCTTTTATACCATTCCTCATGTTTGAGTTATGCATCATTGGTAGTGATTTAAACCATGGCATCTACATCTGGTCTTTATTACATGCTTTATTGCATAATTGAATGGCATTTTTCAAAGCCTGGAGGTTTTTCATATTTCCTTTAGTGAGATTTATGCAATAGAATTTGTAGAATCAGAAAAAAGAATCAAGAAAAGAGAGTTGATGACTCTATTTAATGAAACCTTAGATTGCCACAGTCTAACTCAGACCTAAGGGAAAAAAATCAAGTACCCAACTTAAATCAATGGCTTTAAATTCTCTTTTCTTTTTTTTTATAATACTCTACTGAAGTTCTGATTCCACCAGTCTTCACAAGTGGCTGCTTTTGATGCCGGAATGCCTTCTAACTTCTTTTTCTCTCTCAGTGTCAAGGGCAACTTATTTAAGGAAATATGCCTATCACAGTTATAGAATGCTTAGAAAACTATTTATTGAATGAAAGGGCAATGTAAAAAATCTAAGTAGTCTTTGCACTGTAAGACTCCTTTCAGCAATGGGCAGATGCCCTCCAGTATCTGGGGCAATCAATAAACTAGGATTGCTTCCACTAAGAGTTACATATTTCACAGGCATCATGGTATAATGTAAAGCACCAGACAGGCATAGATTTTTAATCCCATCTCTGTATGGCTATGGGAATGTTACTTGGCCTACTAGGTTTTAGTTTCCTCTTATATAAAAAGGAATGTGACCTTGGAAGGTTGCTGGTAGATTAGAAATAATGGATACAGAGCACCTGGAACATAGAGTCATTCTGTAATAGCTGTTACTAAAAATTTTCCCACCCCAAGTAGAAAGAACTGTCGATTTTTTTGGTTGCTATTGGATGCCCTAATTGATTCATGTTCTTTTGGTCTCACAAGGTAACCTTGTTCTTTCAGGCTTACTTACTTTTCTGTGAGGAGTTTATATCATGTCCTCCCAGGAAGTGGGACAGGAGCTGTTTTTCTGTCAAAGCTTGATGCTAAGCTCAGTTGTCTCCTCCACTGACCTTCCCCATTTTTTCTGAAGTTTTGTATTTCAAATCTGTGACTAATCAAGTTTTGTATTTCAAATCTGTGACTAATCAAGGTGGAAGGGACTGGAAATACAATGCTGAGTTAGATATGATCCCTGCATCTGGGATCTCCTTTCTTCCATGTCACTAATTCTCATGTTTGTTTTAGAATGCTTCCAGCAGAAAGCCCAGGGACCTAAATACCAGTAGTATCCTTAGTAGACTGATTTACATAAGCTGTTCATGGTCTAATTTCATTGCTTCTCAGACTATTAAAGTAAAATTTTAAAATACAATTGATTGTTGAAAACCAGAAAAAAATATATAGCGCCCTCTCTCTCTTCCAATACTTCCATCCTTAAATTGCTGCTGCAAATTAATAATAAACCATTTATTATACAAATGTTTACTGGGAAGTTACTAAAGTTCTAGGGATATAGCACTGACTAAAACAAACAGCAGTCCCTCATGGAACACATACATTTGAGCCTTGGCCTTGTGTGGAACATAGGTTGTATAGGCTACCATATGTAGGTGATGGGAATCATTTTTTTTAAATTTTATTATTTTTCTTCTGCTTTTTTTGAGATATAATTGATATACAGCATTGTATAAGTTTAAAGTGTACAGCATGATTTGACTTACATACATTATGAAATGATTATCACAGTGAGATTAGTGACTGTCCATCATCTCATATAGATTCAAAATTAAAGAAATATAAAAAAAATTTTCTTTGTGATAAGAACACTGGATTACCTGTCTTAACAACGTTCATATATAACATACAGCAGTGTTAATTATATTTGTCATGTTGTACAATACTTCCCTAGTACTTATTGTATCTTATAATTGGAAGTTTGTACATTTTGACTGCCTTCCTCCAATTCCCCCTCCTTCCCACGCCTCTGGTAGCCACAAATCTGATCTCTTTTGCTATGAGTTTGTTTGTTTGTTTGTTTTTGAAGTATGTTAGCTCCTGGTATACACTATAGTAATTTGATATTTCTTTACATTTCAAAATGATCACCAAAATAAGTCTAGTTAGGGTATGTCACCATACAAGGATATTGCATAGTTATTGACTATTTTCCCTACACTGTACATTTCATATTCATGACTCATTTGTTTTGCAACTGGAAGTTTGTACCTCTTAATCTCCCTCACCTATTTGTTTTCTCCCCTCACCTGCCCCCCCCCCACCTCAGGCAACAACCTGTTCATTCTCTGAATCTATAACTCTATTTCTGTTTAGTTATGTTTGTTCATTTGTTTTTTTAGATTCCATATATAAGATAAATCATTCAGTATCTGTCTTTCTTTGTATGACTTATTTTACTTAGCATAATACTCTCTAGGTCCAACAATGTTGTCGCAAATGCCAAGATTTCATTCTTGTTACAGCTGAGTTATATTCCATTGTATATATGTACCACACCTTCTTTAGTCATCCATCTATTCATTAATCTATTGATGGCACTTAGGTTGTTTTTATATCTGGCTATTGTAAGTAATGCTGCTATGCACACAAGTGTGTTTCAAATTGGTGTTTTCATTTTCTTTGGATAAATACTGGGCATGGAATTGCTATGGTAAGTCTATTCTAAATTTTTTGAGGATCTTCCATACTGTTTTCCATAGTGATTGCACCAGGATACTTTCCCACCAACAGTGCATAAGCTTTCCCTTTTCTCCACGTCCTCGCCAACACTTGTTGTTTGTTGTCTACTTGAAACTCTTGGTTTTGATTTGCATTTCCCTGATGACTAGTGATGTTGAGCATCTTTTCATGTGTTTATTGGCTATCTGTATATTTTCTTCAGAAAAATGTCTGTCCAGGTCCTCTGCCCATTTTTAAATTGGGCTGTTTGTTTTTTTGGATGTTGAGTTGTATGAGTTTATTGTATACTTTGGATAGTAACTCTTTATTGGAAATATTGTTTGCAGATATATTCTCCCATTCAGTATGTGGCCTTTTCATTTCATGATAGCTTCCTTTGCTGTGAAAAAATTTTGTAGTTTGTTATAGTCCCATTTGTTTATTTTTGCTTCTGTTTCCCTTGCCTGAGGAGACATATCCAAAAGAATATTAATAAGACTGATGTCATAGAGCTTACTGCCTATATTTTATTCCAGAAGTTTTATGGTGTCAGGCTTTACATTTAATTCTTTAATCCATTATATATTTATTTTTGTGCATGGTGTGAGAGAGTAATCCAGTTTGATTCTTTTGCATGCAGCTGTCCAGTTTTTCCAACACCATTTATTAAAGAGGTTATCTTTCCCCCATTGTACATTCTTTCCTCTTTTGTTGTAGATTTAATTGTCCATATAAGTGTGGATTCAATTCCAGGCTCTCTATTCTTTCCCAATGATCTATATGTCTGTTTTTGTACCAGTACCATATGGTTTTGATTACGGTAGCTTTATAGTATAGTTTGAAACCAGGGAGCCTGACATCTCCAGCTTTGTTCTTCTTTCTCAAGATTGTTTTGGTTATTTGGGATTTTTATGTTTCCATACAAATTTTTTTTCTTTTTTTTTTGCAGTACGTGGGCCTCTCACTGTTTTGGCCTCTCCCATTTTGGAGCACAGGCTCTGGACATGCAGGCTTAGCGGCCATGGCTCACGGGCCCAGCTGCTCTGCGGCATGTGGGATCTTCCCGGACCGGGGCACGAACCCGTGTCCCCTGCATCGGCAGGTGGACTCTCAACCACTGCGCCACCAGGGAAGCCTCCTTACAAATTTTACAATTATTCTAGTTCTGTGAAAAATGCTGTTGGCGTTTTAATAGGGATTGCATTGAATCTGTAGCTTGCCTTGGATAATATGGTCATATTAACAATATTAATTCCTCCAATGCTTGAACACAGTATATCTTGCCATGTGTGTTGTCTTCAGTTTCTTTCATCAGTGTCTTGTAGTTTTCTGAGTACAGGTCTTTAACTCCTTGATTAGATTTATTCCTAGGTATTTTATTCTTTTTAATTAGATTGTATTATTTTCTTAACTTCTGATAACTCATCATTAGTGTATAGAAATGCAACAGATTTCTATATATTAACATTGTATCCTGCAACTTTACCAAGTTCATTGATGAGTTCAAATAGTTTTCTGTGGTATCGTTAAGATTTTCTATATAGAGAAATGTCATTTACAAATACTTACAGTTTTACTCCTTTCCGTCTAATGTGGATTCCTTTTATTTTTTTTTTTTCTTGCCTAATTACCGTGGCTAGAACTTCCAGTACTATGTTGAATAAAGTGGCAAAACTGGACATCCTTCTCTTGTTCCTGATATTAGAGAAAGTGCTTTTAGCATTTCACTATTGAGAGTGATATTAGCTGTGGGCTTGTCATATAGGGTCTTTATGATATTGAGGTATATTCCCTCTATATCCACTTCATGGATAGTTTTTATAAATAGATGTTGAATATTGCCAAAACCTTTTTCTGCATCTGTTGAGATGATCATATGATTTTCATTTTTCAATTAGTAAATGTGATTGATTTACAGATATTGAACCATCCTTGCATCCTGGGTTAAACCTCAGCTGATGCTGGTGCATAATTCCTTCTATGTATTGTTGAATTCAGTTTGCCAATATTTTGTTGAGGATTTTTGCATCTATGCTCATCAGTGATATTGGCCTATAATTTTCTTTTTTGTGGTGTCTTTGTCCAGTTTTGGTATCAAGGTGATGCTGGTCTCATGGAATTAATTCAGAAGTGTTCCTTCCTCTGCAATTTTCTGGAATAGTTTGAGAAGGATCGGTGTTAACAACTCTTTAAATGTTGATAGAATTCAATTGTGAAACTGTCTGGTCCTGGATTTTTGTTTGTTGGAAGTTTTTCTTTTTTTTTTTTTTTTAATTACTGATTCAATTTTATTACTGGTGTTGGTCTGTTCATATATTCTATTTCTTCCTGGTTCAGTCTTTGGGAGATTGTACATTTCTAGGAATTTGTCCATTTCTTCTAGGTTGTCCATTTTATTGATATGTAATTGTTTGTAGTAATCTCATAATTCTTTGTATTTCTGTGGTGTCAGTCATAACTTATTTTTCATTGGTGATTTTATTGATTTGGGCCCTCATTTTTTCTTGATGAGTCTGGCTAAAGGTTTACCAATTTTGTTTACCTTTTCAAAGAACCATCCCTTAGTTTCATTGATCTTTTCTATTGCTTTTTAGTCCCTTTTTTAAAAATTTCTGTTATGATCTTTATGATTTCTTTCCTTCTACTCACGGGGTTTTGTTTGTTCTTCTTTTTCTAGTTCCTTAGTAAGGTTAAGTTGTTTATTTGTGATTTTCTTGTTTCCTGAGGTGGGCTTGTTTCAATAACAACTTCTGTCTTAGAACTTTTATGCTGCATCCCATAGATTTTGGATTGTTGTTTAATTGTTTTCATTTGTCTCAAGGTATTTTTTAATTTCTTCTTTGATTTAGTCAGTGACCGTTTTTTCATACCCTCACTTGCAGTGTCTTTAGATCTAAAATGAGTCTCTTGTAGACAGCATATAACTGGTCCTTGCTTTTATATCCACTCAGGCACACTATATCTTTTGACTGAAGCATTTAGTCCATTTACATTTAAAGTAATTATTGATAGGTATAAACTTATTGCCATTTTATTGTTTGGGGTTGATTTTTTAGTTCTTTTTTGTTCCTTTTTTCTTTTTTTTGTCTTCTTTCCTTGTGATTTGATGAATATCTTTAGTATTATGTTTGGATTCCTTTGTCTTTTTTGTGTTTGTATCTATTATACATTTTTTGTTTGTGGTTACCATATATATATGATTATTTTACTTTCAAACACATTTTAAGACTATGTATTTTTACTCACCTCCCCCCCACAGTTACTGTTTTTGACATCATATTTTATATGTATTTCTTTTGTGTATCCCTTAACTACTTATTGTGGTTATAAATTTTACTACTTTTGTCTTTAATCTTCCTACTAGCTTCATACATGGTTGATTTACTACTTTTACTGTATATTTGCCTTTACCAATAAACATTTTCCTTTTCATGTTTCTAGTGGTGGCCTTTTCTTTTTTGCTTAAAGAAGTCCCTTTAACATCTCTTGTAAAGCTGGTTTGGTGAACTCTTTTAACTTCTTTTGTTTCTAAAACTTTTCATCTCTCCATCAAATTTGAATGAATTTCTTGCTGGATAGAATATTCTTGGTTGTAGGTTTTTCCCTTTCGTCACTTTAAATATATGATTCCACTCCTTCTGGCCTGCAGAGTTTCTGTGGAAAGGTCAGCTTATAGCCTTATGGGCGTTCCCTTGTAGGTAACTTTTTTGCTTTTCCCTTTCTGCTGTTAATATTCTCTCTTTATTTTTTTTAAATTAATCAATTTATTTTTGGCTGCATTGGGTCTTCATTGTGGTGCATGGGCTTCTCATTGCGTTGGCTTCTCTTGTTGTGAAACATGGGCTCTAGGTGCGCAGGCTTCAGTTGTGGCACATGGGCTCAGTAATTGTGGCACATGGGCTTGGTTGCTCCGCGGCATGTGGGATCTTCCTGGACCTGGGTTCGAACCCATGTTCCCTACATTGGCAGGTGGATTCTTAACCACTGATTTGATGAATATCAAATTCATCAAAGGGGAATTTGAGAGAGGGGAAGTCCCTCTCTATTTTTAATTTTTGCCATTTTAATTACAGTGTGTCTTGACGTGGTCCTCTTTGGATTGATCTTGTTTGTGTCTCTGTGCTTCCCGGACTTGGATATTTGTTTCCTTTCCCAGGTTAAGGAAGTTTTCAGATATTATACCTTTAAATATGTTCTCTGCCCCTTGCTCTCTCTCTTCTCCTTCGATGACCCGTATAATATGAATGTTAGTATGCTGGATCTTTCCTCAGAGGTCTTTTAAACAGTCCTTATTTATTTTTATTCTTTTTGCTTTTTTCTGTTCAGCTTCAGTGATTTCCACTATTCTGGCTTCCAGATATCTGATCCGTTCCTCTACATCATCAAATCTACATAATATTATCATATTCTTCATATATATTTGGTTCTTCTTTATATTTTTAACTCTTTGTTAAAACTTCTAATTTTTCACTCTGTTCATTCATTCTTCTCCTGAGTTCTTTGAAGCATCTTTATGATCATTACCTTCAACTCTTTATCAGGTAGACTGCTTATCTCTACTTCATTTTTTTTTTAATTATAATTTTATTTATTTATGGCTGCATTGGGGCTTCGTTGCTGAGTGCGGGCTTTCTCTTTAGTTGCAGCGAGAGGGGGCTACTCTTCATTGTGGTGTGTGGGCTTATCATTGCAGTGGCTTCTCTTGTGGAGCACAGGCTCTAGGCACACGGGCTTCAGTAGTTGTGGCTCACGGGCTCAGTAGTTGTAGCTTGTGGGCTCTAGAGTGCAGGCTCAGTAGTTGTGATGCACAGGCTTTGTTGCTCTGCGGCATATGGGATCTTTCTGGACCGGGACTCGAACCTGTGTCCCCTGCATTGGCAGGCAGATTCTTAACCACTGTGCCACCAGGGAAGTCCCTCTACTTCATTCTTCATCTTAGGTTCTATCGTATTCCTTCATTTGGAATGTATTCTTCTGTCACCTCAATTTGCCTAATTTGCTGCTTTTATTTCTATGTGTTTGGTAAGCTGGTTAAGTTTCTCAACCTTGGAGAAGTGACCTTTTGTCACTATGTCCTATGTGTCCCAGCAGGACACTCCTCTCTCATCACCAGAGCTATATGTTCTAAGTGTGTCCCATATGTGCGCTGCATGGGTCCTTCTGTTGTAGCAAGCTGACTACTATGGGTGGTCTGATAGGCATGGCTGACCCCCAGTCTGGTTGATTACCAGGCTCTGACTCGTGTGGAGACTGCCAGTCACAGATGGGTTGGGTCTGGTCATAGAGCAGTTGGCTGCAGGTCCTTGGGGGTTCCCAGGGCTAGTGCTGGCCTACTGGTGGGTAGCCAAGTTCCAGGGTGGATAGTGCAGGGCCAGGGACCCTGGATCTATATCAGCCTGCTGGTGGGTGGACTGGTTTCTGACATGGCTAGCTGCTGAGTCTGGGGAGTCCCAAAGCTGGTATCAGTCTGCTGGTGAGTGGGACTGGATCCTGGGGCAGCTGGCTGAGGTGTCCAAGGTGTCTCAGAACAAGTGTCAGCCTGCTGGTGGGTGGGGCTGAGGCACAGGGTGTCCTAGAGCTAGTCCCAGGCCAGTTGTGAATGGATCTAGGTCCCAGGGTTTCTGGCTGCAGGGTCCTGGGGTTTCCAAAGTTGGTGTTGGCCTGCTGGTGGGTCGGGCAGATCCTGGGGCTGCTGGCTGAAAGGCTCAAGGTGTCCCAGAGCTGGTGTTGTTCAACTGGTAGGTGGAACTGGGTCCCGGGGGTCCTGGGGCTGGTGCCATTCTGCTGGTGGGAAGGCTGTTTCCTCACATGACAGGCTGAGGTGCTGTGATGGTCTCATGGCTAGTGCCTGCCCACTGGTAGGTATAGCCAGGGTGTTGCTGCTGGCTGCAGGGCCCTGGGGTTCCTGAATTTAGTGTAATCTTGCTGGTGGGTGGGAGTGGGTCCCAACATCTGACTGTGTGGTCCCTGGGGGGTTCCAGGACTATTGCTGGTGCTCTGGTATACAGGGCTGGGTCCTAGGGCTTTATGGTGGATAGGACCATGTCCCAAAATGTCTGTGGGCTCAGAGGGTCTTAGGGCAGTTGGCCTGCTGTTGGGTAGAGATGTGTCCCTGCCCAGTTAGCTGCTTGGCCTGAGGCATCCCAATACTGGTGCCAACAGGCTGGTGGGCAGGGCTGGGTCCCATCACTAAATAAGCTAGAGGATTCCAAAATGGCGCTTGTCAGCACCAGTGTCCTTGCGGTAGAATGAGCTCCCAAAGATGGATGCTGCCAGTGTCTATATCCCTATGGTGAGCTCCAGTTGCATCCTGCTTCTACAGGAGGCTCTCGGAGATCAGCAGGTGGGTCTCACCCAGGCTCCTTCTATTTTTTATTTTATTTTATTTATTTTTATTTTTTTGTGGTACGCAGACCTCTCACTGTTGTGGCCTCTCCCGTTGCGGAGCACAAGCTCCGGACGTGCAGGCTTAGCAGCCATGGCTCACGGGCCTAGCCGCTCCGCGGCATGTGGGATCCTCCCAGACTGGGGCACGAACCCGTGTCCACTGCATCGGCAGGCGGACTCTCAACCACTGCACCACCAGGGAAGCCCCAGGCTCCTTTTAAATTACTGTTTCTGCTCTGCCTCCAGAGTGTGTGAGATTTTGTGTGTACCCTTTAGCAGTAGAATCTCTATTTCCCATAGCCCTCTGCATCTCCTGAGAGTAAGCTCCACTGGCCTTCATAACATGTTCTGAGATTTCATCTTCCTGGTGCAGGACCCCTGGACTGGAGAGCTTGATGTAGGCCTGACACCTCTTGCTCCTTAGGGAGACTCTCTGAAATTGTCATTATCCTTCCATTTGTGGGTCACCCACCCAGGTATATGGGTCTTGAGTATACCACATCTTCATCACTCCTACCTGTCTCATTGTGGTTCCTTCTTTATATCTTTAGTAGTAGAAGATCTTTTCTGCTAGTCTTCTGGCCTTTCTCATCAATAGCTGCTCTGTAAATAGTTGTAATTTTAGAGTGCCTGTGGGAGGAGGTGAGCTCAGGGTCTTCCTACTGTGCCATCTTGGCCACTCTAGGACTCTTTTTTTTTTTTTTAATGCATTTCTTTCTCTGTTCTACTATTGGTTTCTTTGGAAAGCATCAATTATCTGCTAACTGAGCATCATTGCAGGTTCTATAACCATTCATCAGAAATTTAAGATCCCTTTCTTAAGGCACAGGCAAGACCCAAATTCCTATTTAGCCAGAATAATCAGCCCAGGTTAGAATTTTATCCAGGACATTTATTATTCTTTTATTTTTGAGCTAGAAAGCTCATTGAAGCACATTTTGACAAAGGAGGAGTGTGGGTTTTTATTCTGATCCTGGGAATAAGAGATCAGTTTCTTTTCTTTTCTGCCTGAAGCTGTTTGCTTGCTTCACTTAATAATTAACCCCTCAGAAGAACCAAAAAGCAAAAACAAAAACTTTTCAAGGGTAAAACTATAAGTTGTTTTCTCAGACCACTAATAATTTGGTCAGCAGAAGCTGAATTAACTGTAAAGTTATAGCTATAAAAGCTGTTTTACATAGTGGAAAGAGAGAGCTCAAGAATGACCTAGACATTTGTTAAAATCTTTACTTCACCACCTGGCTACTGTGCAGTCTCAGGTAAGTTTCTTATGTGTAGTAAGCTGAAATTTCCACACATGTAAGATAAAAATAATATTACCTATCATATAGATATTTTGGGGGAAAATGAATACCATACAATACTGTGACTAGAACATGATAAGTAGTCAGTAGGTAGTAATTGTTCTCATTGTTATTATCTTTCATAAATTCACAAGAATTAGAGAATTAATATTTTTTAAAACTATTTAAAAGCTGAACTATTGGATAGGGAATAGACCTTAAAGATTTCTCTATATACTAGAATTTTCCTCTCTCCCAACCTGACAGAGAATGTTGAGGAAATCTTTGTTGAAAATTTGTATTACAGATATCTCCACTTTCAGATAAGAATAACTTATAGATAAAATAACATTCAAATTCATAAAACCAGTATTTTACTAACCATTGTTCCTGTGTCAAAAATTGGTTTAGATGAGAAAAAGTTAGATATATAAAATTAAGAAAAACAATATTCTGCTTTCTCATGGATAAATTCTTTCACTCATTTGCAAAATGCCATAAATTGTTTAAAATGCTAGATATACATACACATTTATATAAAATTTAATTTTTTGTCTATTACTGTATAAGAATAAAGTAATATCGAATAAAATCTTTCTTTGAAGGTAAAATAATATAGAGTTTTACTCTTAAAAAAATGGGATGTCTTGAGACCTACATGTCTTTATTTCATACTCTACAAAGTCAGCTTCAAAGCATCTAGTCCAGACTTTGTTTTCGGTAAACAAAATGACTTTTTAAAATATAATACATGACAGATGGATGAAACATATACACACATGCAGGTTGAGTGTTCTTTCACACTGATTCTTCAATGGTGAAAGGAGAGCCTAATGAGAGTTCCTATGAACAGTGACCAGGAGGTGACACAGAAGGACTGTATGCTCACCTTTCTCCCTTAACTTTACTTTGTTAAGACTTGACATTGTTCATGTAAGACAAGCTTTGCTTGTTCCCTAACATTGTACTTCTTTCACCATCATTTAGTGTTTCAAATCATTTATAAACTCAAGAAGATGAGATGAAATACAATACATTTTTCCTAATGGAATCTTAATCTTTTTCTCATTCAGTAGAAAACTGAAATTTAAGTTACCATTACCTTTGGGCAACTGTGAGATATACACTAAGTCTCTGGAATTTAAAATATCATGTTGGGTTTCTATCTTTGAAAATATTAGCAACTGTAAATGCTAAAGCTGGAGGGAAAAATGTTTCATTGAAATTCTTGTGGAAGTAAGGTGCTGTGGTCAGAAGAATCTCTCTTCTTTTGACTCAAATCCAGCCTAAGAACTTGTGGAATCCAGTTGTGGGAAAGCTGTATGCCTAGCTGGACCAGCATGCCAACACAAGTACCAAAGAAACTACCTTGTAACAACTTCATGAAATCGATATCGCCCCAGTTTTGCTGCTGTGGAGTTTGATGCTTAAAAAGTTATGGCAAATTAAGAGGGTCACACAGCTGATAAGTGGTGAAAAAGACTCTCCTTGACTAAACTTTATTCAGCTTCTCTAAAGCCCTCTTCTCAACCAGACCAAACTGTGGCCCCAGTCCTGCTAGGCCTGCATAGTCCAATTTTAGTGAGAACCCTGTTAAGCCAGTTTAGAGAGAATCCTATACCCTCTATATCTGATCAAATTCCTCATGCCCCACCTTGGCCTGCCTTCAGCAAAAATCCCAAGTCACTTTAGCAAGAATTCCCCTTACTCTTAATGTCTCCTCTTAGTAATTTTCCATCCACCAACAGCCACCACCAACCTGCTCCTCTACTGTGTTCCCTTTTCCTTATTGTATTCAGGGTAGAGCTCAGTCTCTCTTCTCTATTGCTATAGTCTTGACACCTATCACAATAGTCTGGAATAAAGTTTGCCTTACCATTTTAACAAGTGTCAGAATAATTTTTTTCTTTAACAGAGACAACACCAAGAATGAAATCAAGTCGGCTGAACTCAAAATCCTGGTTCTTTTCCTTAAATTGCTCAACATTTTCCTTTTCCTTAATAGCTCAACATTTGATATTTTTATTCTTTAACATTAAATTTCTGTTCTATTAACTAGGCATATTAAAATATTTTTTTAAAAAGCAGTAGACAGACAATTCTATTTTTGGATAGCAATGAGCATAAGACACCTAAAAATTTTTCAAACTCACATGTCACAAAAGTATTTATAATACGGTTTATTTCCTTTTTAAAAAAATCTCTGCAGGCCATATGGTCTGTGGGCCAATGCCTTCTCTGAACCATCCAATGAACTTGGTCAAACATACTTAGTTTAACAGGAAGAGAATTAGCGGATTTTTTTTTCCATTGTAGTCTTTTTTTTTTTGGGGGGGGGGTAATTTTATTGAAGTATAGTTGATTTAAAATGTGTTAGTTTCAGGTGTACAGCAAAGTGATTCAGTTATACTTCTTACACATATATTCATTCTTTTTTAGAATCTTTTCTCATATAGGTTATCCTTGAGTAGTTCTAATGACTTTTTCTGCTGTCATAATTATAAATATTAGCTAATGTTGCATTGAGTTGGTGTGTGATATATGTGATTTAAAAAATGGGTATGTAAAGTACGTTTCCAAAGAATAGTGGTTTTCATTTAATACCTTCATTCATTCATTATGTGGTAATATTTGTTATTATTATTATTGCTGAGAGAAAAATGTAACAAAAATTCTTATTAGAAAATCCCTTTTGTAAAGTGGATGGCTGGTGGGAAGGAGCCACATAGCACAGGGAGATCAGCTCGGTGCTTTGTGATCACCTGGATGGGTGGGATAGGGAGGGTGGGAGGGAGGGAGACGCAAGAGGGAGGAGATATGGGAACATATGTATATGTATAGTTGATTCACTTTGTTATAAAGCAGAAACTAACACCATTGTAAAGCAATTATACTCTAATAAACATGTAAAAAAAAATCCCTTTTTTGTGGTAGCTATGATGTCTCTCATCACAACTAAGTTTAAACAATTAGAGGTGATTTTCAAAATCTGTAGTCCTATATTTTAGCTGTTTTAAAAATAGTTTGTCACTACTTATCACTTTTATTTTTAATTAGACAAGAAAGTGTTTTTTTTTCTTCATAGTTGACACTTTCCTTCCACTTCATCAAAAACTTTCATTTTCCTAACTTTAATGCTTTATTGCTGCCTGCTGCCCTTAAAGAGATCATGTTTTCCATTGCCTATTAAAGATCATGCCTAAATTGTTTTCTTTGCTACATCACACAAACAATAGTTTTAATAGTTTAATAGTTTTTCTTAAAGTACTTTGCCTACTTTAAGAAAAAAGTCAGATAAACAAACATCTTCAATCACAAATGTTTTATTTATCCTGATTTTATTACTCAACATTTATAATCCCTTGAATAAAAACAATTACTGGTGGGCTTCCCTGGTGGCGCAGTGGTTGAGAGTCCGCCTGCCAATGCAGGGGACACGGGTTCGTGCCCCGGTCCGGGAAGATCCCACATGCCGCGGAGCGGCTGGGCCCGTGAGCCATGGCCGCTGAGCCTGCGCGTCCGGAGCCTGTGCCCCGCAACGGAAGGCGTCACAACAGTGAGAGGCCCGCGTACCGCAAAACAATTACTGGTGACTTAGGCAATACTTGAAGATCATACCATTTTCACAATCACTGTAAGTGATAATTATTATAATGCCCAAATTTTAATCTGAAGGGTTTAATTTACTTCTCTGAATCCCCACAAACTGTAAGTAATGAATCTTGGACTTGAAACTTGGTCTTTTAACAGCAAATTCAAAGCATTTTACATTTGATCTTCACAAATGTACAATTGAGCAGTAAATATTTATTGTTGATGCTTAATTAAAGTTGTCTGTATCCATTAATCTATTTCTCTACGCTTCAGAAATGTGCTTACCGTGACTTGAAGAATATTGAAAGTAAAGCTTGGGTGTTTCAATAGAAAATCTTAAAGATATCTGAGTTTTATTTAATGGGACCTATTTCATTGCAGAAAAAATAAAATATTCTAGTGTGTACTTATGCAGCATCAAAAGAAGCATATCCAACATCAAAAATCTTTGGCGCAGGTTTATTCTGTTAAAGTGTGTCATTCACTTTAATTATCTTGAATACTTGCCCTCTTCTGTTTAATAATGTTGACATATATATATATACTTAGAGAGTGAACTTATGGTTACCAGGGAGAACGATAGTGGGGAGGGATAGGTTGGGAGTTTGTGACTGACGTGTACACACTGCTATATTTAAAGCAGGTAACTAACAAGGACCTACTGTAAAAAAATAATTAATTAAAAAAAAAAAAAAACTTTCCCTGACCCCTTCCTCTCCTGGAACTATCTCACTAGCCCATCTTATTGTCTAAGGAAATAAAAACATTTATATATGTGTGTATGTGTGTGTGTGTGTGTGTTTATATATATATATATACCATTCTCTGAAACACTAGGTTTACATATATGTACTTGGCCTGCTAAAAATGTATTCAGCCCACCCCTATGTATCAATAGCTCCCCTTAATCCGTACCTCTTACTGTTCCTTGTTCTAAGAAGCTAAGACAACATTAACATTTGCCTGCGACAATTATGCTTAGAATTTACAAAAACATGCTGATGCAAGCCAAACAAGTAGTTTGTGGATTTAGAAGTGGCTTGAATTTCTTTTGGGCTTGCTACTTTATTCTTGTTAGTCCCGTGCCGGACTGCCATCAAGCTCAGTTCAATTCCATTTAAGCCTTTAGCATACAGACTGCATATGTCATCACAGCTGATAAAGACAGAATTTATATGATTATACCACTTTTTCCAGCTTTACTACTGAATTCAATTTGACGTCAAATATATTTTATAATTTAAAATATGTAAAAGAATATGGCCTCAAAGTACATAGTATTTAGTATGGTCCACTTTGAATGATAATGAGCTGTCTTCCACTGAATAAGAGTTGATATTAGTACTACAAAACTTTATAAGGCATTTACCACAAACTAGAAAAAGGTTCTGTTCAGCACTGAATTTAGGGCTGAAATCTCCATTTCAGCATGGAGGAGGCAGTGTTACCTCTGTTTAATTATCTTATTTTAAGTTTTGATAAAAACATCCTCAGGTTTTAAAGGTTAGTTCCTGAAAATATTCAAAGCAGATTTCATCGAAAATATTTATTTTTATTCACAGTTGTATGTATGCCATATAGTGCTTTTTAAATAAATGAGGGAGAAGCCTCATTACAAGAATGTACCATGTAGATTAGACTGCCTATATAATGCAAACACTGATATATATTAATGACTGCTCAAGCAACTGGTTTCTTTCGTTCTTTCTTTTCTTTAACATCTTTATTGGAGTATAATTGCTTTACAACGGTGTGTTAGTTTCTGCTTTAAAACAAACTGAATCATCTATAAATATACATATATCACCATATCTCCTCCCTCTTGTGTCTCCCTCACACCCTCCCTATCCCACCCCTTTAGGTGGTCACAAAGCACTGAGCTGATCTCCCTGTGCTATGCAGCTGCTTCCCACTAGCTATCTATTTTACATTTGGTAGTGTATATAAGTCCATGCCACTCTCTCACTTGGTCTCAGCTTACCCTTCCCCCTCCCGGTGTCCTCAAGTCCATTCTCCACGTCTCCTTCTTTACTCCTGTCCTGCCTCTAGATTCTTCATAACCATATTAATTTTTTTTTTAGATTCTATATATATGTGTTAGCATATGGTATTTGTTTTTCTCTTTCTGACATACTTCACTCTGTATGACGGACTCTAGGTCGACCTCACTACAAATAACTCAATTTCATTTCTTTTTATGGCTGAGTAATATTCCATTGTATATATGTGCCACATCTTCTTTTTCCATGCATCTGTCGATGGACACTTAGGTTGTTTCCCTGTCCTGGCTATTGTAAATAGTGCTGCAGTGACATTGTGGTACATGACCCTTTTTGAATTATGGTGTTCTCAGGGAGGGCATATGCGCAGTAGTGGGATTGCTGGGTCATATGGTAGTTCTACTTTTAGTTTTTTAAGGAACCTCCATACTGTTCTCCATAGTGGCTGTATCAATTTACATTCCTACCAACAGTGCAAGAGGGTATGCTTTTCTCCACACCCACTCCAGCATTTATTGTTCGTACATTTGTTATGATGGCCATTCTGACTAGTGTGAGGTGATACCTCATTGTAGTTTTGATTTGCATTTCTCTAATGATTAGTGGTGTTAAGCATTCTTTCATGTGTTTGTTGGCAATCTGTAAATCTTCTTTAGAGAAGTGACTATTTAGGTCTTCTGCCCATTTTCGGATTGGGTTGTTTGTTTTTTTGATATAGAGCTGCATGAGCTGCTTGTACATTTTGGAGATTAATCCTTTGTCAGTTGCTTCATTTGAAAATATTTTCTGCCATTCTGAAGGTTGTCTTTTCAGCTTGCTTATGGTTTCCTTTGCTGTGCAAAAGCTTTTAAGTTTCATTAGGTCCCATTTGTTTCTTTTTGTTTTTATTTCCTTTTCTCTAGGAGGTGGGTCAAAAAGGATCTTGCAATGATTTATGTCATAGAGTGTTCTGCCTCTGTTTTCCTCTAAGAGTTTTATAGTGTCTGGCCTTATATTTAGGTCTTTAATCCATTTGGGTTTATTTTTGTGTATGGTGTTAAAGAGTGTTCTAATTTCCTTCTTTAACATGTAGCTGTCCAGTTTTCCCAGCACCACTTACTGAGGAGGCTGTCTTTTCTCCATTATATATTCTTGACTCCTTTATCAAAAATAAGGTGACCATATGTGCGTGGGTTTATCTCTGGTCTTTCTATAATGTTCCATTGATCTATATGTCTGTTCTTGTGGCAGTACCATACTGTCTTGATTACTGTAGCTTTGTAGTATAGTCTGAGGTCTGGAAGTCTGATTCCTGCAGCTCGGTTTCTCTTTCTCAAGATTGCTTGAGCTATTCAGGGTCTTTTGTGTTTCCATACAAATTGTGAGATTTTTTGTTCCACTTCTGTGAAAAATGCCATTGGTCCTTTGATAAGGATTGCATTGAATCTGTAGATTTGGGTAGTATAGTCATTTTCACAGTGTTGATTCTTCCAATCCAAGAACATGGTATATCTCTCCATCTGTTTGTACCATCTTTAATTTCTTTCATCAGTGTCTTACAGTTTTCTGCATACAGGTCTTTTGTCTCCTTAGGTAGGTTTATTCCTAGGTATTTTTTTTCTTTTTCTTGCAGTGGTAAATGGGACTGTTTCCTTAATTTCTCTTTAAGCTTTTTCACCATTAGTGTATAGGAATGCCAGAGATTTCTGTGCATTAATTTTGTATCCTGCTACTTTACCAAATTCATTGGTTATCTCTAGTAGTTTTCTGGTAGAGTCTTTAGGATTTCCTATGTATAATATCATGTCATCTGCAAAGAATGACATCTTTACTTCTTCTTTTCCTTTTTAGATTCCTTTTATTTCTTTTTCTTCTCTGATTGCTATGACTAAAACTTCCAAAACTATGTTGAATAATGGTGGTGAGAGTGGGGAACCTTATCTTGTTCCTGATCTTAGTGGAAATGGTTTCAGTTTTTCACCACTGAGAATGACGTTGGCTGTGGGTTTGTCATATATGGCCTCTATTATGTTGAGGTAAGTTCCCTCTATGCCTACTTTCTGGATGGTTTTTATCATAAGTGGTGTTGAATTTTGTCAAAAGCTTTTTCTGCATCTATTGAGATGATCATATGGTTTTTCTCCTTCAATTTGTTAATATGGTGTATCACATTGATTGATTGCCTATATTGAAGAATCCTTGCATTCCTGGGATAAACCCCACTTGATCATGGTGTATGATCCTTTTAATGTGCTGTTGGATTCTGTTTGCTAGTATTTTGTTGAGGATTTTTACATCTATGTTCACCAGTGATATGGGCCTGTAGTTTTCTTTCTTTGTGACATCTTTGTCTGGTTTTGATATCAGGGTGATGATGGCCTCGTAGAATGAGTTTGGGAGGATGGGTGTTAGCTTTTCTCTAATTGTTTTATAGAATTCGCCCGTGAAGCCGTCTGGTCCTGGGCTTTTGTTTGTTGGAAGATTTTTAATCACAGTCTTAAGTTCAGTGTTTTGATTGGTCTGTTTATATTTTCTATTTCTTCCTGGTTCAGTCTCGGAAGGTTGTGTTTTCCTAAGAATTTGTCCATTTCTTCCAGGTTGTCCATTTTATTGGCATAGAGTTGCTTGTAGTAATCTCTCATGATCGTTTGTATTTCTGCAATGTCAGTTGTTACCTCTCTTTTTTCATTTCTAATTCTATTAATTTGAGTCTTCTCCCTTTTTTTCTTGATGAGTCTGGCTAATGGTTTATCAATTTTGTTTATCTTCTCAAAGAACCAGCTTTTGGTTTTGTTGATTTTTGCTATAGTTTCCTTCATTTCTTTCTCATGTATTTCTGATCTGATCTTTATGATTTCCTCCCTTCTGCTAACATTGGTGGGTTTTGTTCTTCTTTCTCTAATTGCTTTAGGTGTAAGGTTAGGTTCTTTACTTGAGATGTTTCTTGTTTCTTGAGGTGGGATTGTATTGCTATAACCTTTCATCTTACAACTGCTTTTGTTGCATCCCATAGGTTTTGGGTCATCGTGTTTTCATTGCCTTCTGTTTCTAGGTATTTTTTGAATTCCTCTTCGATTTCTTTAGTGATCTTTTGGTTATTAAGTAGTGTATTGTTTAGCCTCCATGTGTTTGTATTTTTTACAGATTTTTTCCCATAGTTGATACCTAGTCTCACAGCATTGTGGTCAGAAAAGATACTGGATATGATTTCAATTTTCTTAAATTTATCAAGGCTTGATTTGTGACCCAGTATATGATCTCTCCTGGAGAATGTTCCATGAGCACTTGAGAAGAAAGTTATTCTGGTTTTTTTGAATGGAATATCCTATAAATATCAATTAAATCCATCTTGTTTAATGTATCATTTAAAGCTTCTGTTTCCTTATTTATTTTCATATTGAATGATCTGTCCATTGGTGAAAGTGGGGTGCTAAAGTCTCCTACTATGATTGTGTTACTGTCTGTTTCCCCTTTTTTGGCTCTTAGCATTTACCTTATGTACTGAGGTGCTCCCCTGTTGGGTGCATAAATATTTAACAATTGTTATGTCTTCTTCTTGGATTAATCCCTTGATCATTATGTAGTGTCCTTCTTTTTCTCTTGTAATAGTCTTTATTTAAACATCCATTTTTTCTGATATGAGAATTGCTACTCCCGCTTTCCTTTGATTTCCATTTGCATGGAATATGTTTTTCCATCCCCTCAGTTTCAGTCTGTATGTGTCTCTAGGTCCGAAATGGGTCTCTTGTAGAGAGCATATATACAGGTCTTGTTTTTCTTTCCATTTATCCAGTCTATGCCTTTTGGTTGCGGCATTTAATCCATTTACACTTAAGGTAATTATCGATATGTATGTTCCTATTATCATTTTCTTAATTGCTTTGGATTTGTTGTTGTAGGTCTTTTCCTTCTCTTTTGTTTCCTGCCTAGAGAAGTTCTTTTAGCATTTGTTGTACAGCTACAGCAAATTGCAAAGCTGGTTTGCAAAGCTGGTTTTGTGGTGCTGAATTCTCTTAGTTTTTGCTTGTCTGTAAAGGTTTTAATTTCTCCGTCGTATCTGAATGAGGTCCTTGCTGGTTAGGGTAATCTTGGTTGTAGGTTTTTCCCTTTCATCACTTTAAATATGTCCTGCCACTCCCTTCTGGCTTGCAGAGTTTCTGCTGAAAGATTAGCTGTTAACCTTATGGGGATTCCCTTGTATGTTATTTGTTGTTTTTCCCTTGCTGCTTTTTATATTTTTTCTTTGTATTTAATATTTGATAGTTTGATTAATATGTGTCTTGGTGTGTTTTTTCTTGGATTTATCATGTATAGGACTCTCTGCGCTTCCTGAACTTGACTGACTATTTCTTTTCCCGTGTTAGGGAAGTTTTCAACTATAATCTCTTCAAATATTAGCTCAGACCCCTTCTTTTTCTCTTCTTCTTTTGGGACTCCTATAATTCGAATGTTGATGTGTTTAATGTTGTCCCAGAGGTCTCTCAGATGGTCCTCACTTCTTTTCACTCTTTTTTCTTTATTCTGCTCTGTAGCAGTTATTTCCACTATTTTGTCTTCCAGGTCACCTATCTGTTCTTCTGCCTCAGTTATTCTGCTATTGATTCCTTCTAGAGAATTTTTAATTTCATTTATTGTGGTGTTCATCATTGTTTGCTCTTTAGTTCTTCTAGGTCTTTGTTAGTGTTCCTTTTATTTTCTCCATTCTATTTCCAAGATTTTGGATCATCTTTACTATTATTACTCTGAATTCTTTTTCAGGTAGACTGCCTATTTCCTCTTCATTTGTTTGGTCTGGTGGGTTTTTACCTTGCTCCTTCATCTGCTCTTTGCATCTTTGTCTTCTCATTTTGCTTAACTTACTGTGCTTGGGGTCTCCTTTTTGCACCCTGCAGGTTCGTAGTTACCGTTGTTTTTGGTGTCTGCCCCCAGTAGGTTAGTCTGGTTCAGTGGGTTATGTAGGCTTCCTGGTAGGGGGGACTGTTGCCTGTGTTCTGGTGGATGAGGCTGGATCTTGTTTTTCTGATGGGCAGAACCACATGCGGTGGTGTCCTTCTGGGTGTCTGTGAACTTAATATTATTTTAGTCAGCCTCTCTGCTAATTGGTGGGATTGTGTTCCTGTCTTGCTCGTTGCTTGGCCTAGGGTGTCCAGCACTTTAGCTTGCTGGTCATTGAGTGGAGCTGGGTCTTATTATTGAGATGGAGATTTCTTGGAGAGCTTTCGCTCTTTGATATTATATGGAGCTGGGAGGTCTCTGGTGGACCAATGCTCTGAACTTGGCTCTCCAACCGCAAAGGCACAGGCCTGACACCTGGCTGGTGCACCAAGACCCTGTCAGCCACATGGCTCAGAAGAAAAGGGAGAAAGAAAGAGAGAAAGAGAGAGAGAGAGAGAGAGAGAGGAGGGAGGGAAGGAGGGAGGGAGGGAGGGAGAGAGGGAGAGAGAGAGAGAGAGAGAGAGAGAAGGAAAGAAAAAGAAAGAGAAAGGGCTTCCCTGGTGGCGCTGTGGTTGAGAGTATGCCTGCCAATG